>JAXBDA010000179.1:0-18506 GCA_036023075.1 Gaultheria prostrata | reverse complement strand
AAAAGAAAGGATTTTTGATGAGAAATTCAAATGGACTGGTAAAATTCACATTTATTTGTTGGTTTCTCGCATTAAGCTTTTGGAATATTCTCGTATTTTTTATGATCAATGGAGTCCTTTCATTTAGTTTTTTTTTTTTTACCTGAGTTCTGCTAGCAACTGTTGACCAAATGTTGAATCAAAAGTAACCTGAGACCTCACAGGCCTTACTTAGAAGACCAACCCTTGGGGCCAACTCTTAAGTCTCCAGCTTCCAGCCTTCACTCTATCTCTGTTGTCAACATGGGCTCTTTTCTGTTGTTTGATTAAAGGCCTTAGGATTTTGAGAAAGGGAGAAAAAAGAAGGGATTTTTGGTGAGAAATTCAAGTGGACTGATAAAAACTCACTTCTTTTTGTTGGTTTCTCACATTAAGCTTTTGCAACATTCTCGTATTTGTAATGATCAATGGAGTCCTTTCAAATTTGTTTTTCGACCCGAGTTCTCCTAGCACCTGTTGACCAAATGTTGAATCAAAAACTTTGGTAAGTAATGCATTCCCCCTACCTGCCCAGCCACCCAGGTATCCACTAATTTGTTGTTAGGGGCACGTAATTCGCTGATTGAAGATTCATATCAAAACTATTTGTAGTTTGTACACTGGTCTTGAGGAACTAATATATTGCTAGTTTGCTTCTAAAATGAGATGTTTAGAATTAAGATGCAAGTTTTTTAGCAACGTTTCGGCAGTTGGGACCAGTTTGGCACTTTCCCAAAGCTCCTTTCAACCTCTGCTACGAAAGACTTTTGTGTTACTTCGTTTCTGTTAATGTTTCTAGTAAGCTTTAGCTTACCTAGCTCTTTTATAAGCATCAAAGCCCATCCTGTTACATCCGGTCCATGAACCAGGATCTTGCGTGGACCTCAAAGTTTGCCACTTCTCTTAAGGCAGTTCAATTGCTTGATGTCCAAATTCAGCTAGCTGTAAATTAAAGTGTTTACATGTGTTCTTTGTGCTTCCACTAACGTCAGTTTTTGTTTTGCAGGCAAAGACAAAATCTGTTGACCCAAGGTCTTTTCTAGTTCTAGTTTAGCTTCTACCAAGTCAGTAGCAGTTCGTGGTCAGCAGTTAGATTTTGGTGCAAGCCCTATGAACGGAGGTAACAGTCTTAACAACAATCTTAGTCTGGCCTCTAGGCAACGGTTGCGTTGGACACATGAGCTTCATGAACGCTTTGTCGAAGCAGTAGCACAACTGGGTGGGCCAGATCGTGAGTTTTCTTGACCTTAATCTGGCTAACTTTGATTCGTTTACAGTTACCTCCTTCACACCCACCTCAAATGAGAAACGTGAAAAAATGAAACAACAATGAGCATTTCCTGCGATATCTCTTTTCATGCGTAGTTCTTGTCCTAAAAAAGCAGTTGCTAGAAGAGTTTCTGTTTGCATTTTAGGTCAACTTGAATGACCGTAAGATAACTTGCAAGTTGTTTGTTCATAGACAATGCAAAATTGTCAAATATGAAGGACATCTAGTTCTAGATTTGGCTTTCGGGTCAATTTGTAAAGATTTTTCTGTGTATACTGAACTTGTCAAGACTTGACCTTTTTTGGATAATGCTGTCCAGCAGTTAGATGATTAGTGGAGAAATCAGACAATGTTCACTGTTGGTGATTTAAACGTAAACCTTAATAGCATTCCAATATCTAACCATTATCCTATTCTTAGGGGCTACTCCCAAAGGTGTACTCAGGGTCATGGGCGTACAAGAACTAACAATTTACCACGTCAAGAGCCATTTACAGGTACATATAGTACTGCCTCATGCAAAATTTCCTTCTGCAGATCTTCTTTTGTCCCAAAAGTTCTCCCTTTTCGGGCTTCCACTAATTCTACTATGTGATGCATCCAGAAATATAGACTTGCAAAATACCTGCCAGACTCTTCATCCGATGGTAAGTGACTAAGTGTACCATACTCGTAATTTACTTAAGAGAAACACGAGTCAACTGTAATGCTTTATATCTTTGCTGGAGCAATAAATAGGGTGATTTACAAAGTAGGGATTTATAAAAAGACAGTTTATTGATACCCTGACTTGAATTGATGACACTAGGGAAAAAAGCTGACAAGAAAGACTCCAGTGCCTTGCTTTCCAGTTTGGATGGTTCACCGTAAGTAACTTTTCCTCCTTTTCCTAAAGTGTTACTGAGGGCGTTTGTAGGGTTTATGACTCAAGATCCAATTCATGCTCCATCTCGTAAATGTGGCACACATTCTAGATGTGCCAGAATTTTCAAAGCAGTAATCAGCTTTCTCTGTGTCATTTTCGCACTTTAACTTAGGTACAGTTCGTTTTAATGATTAGGTTAGATAATGGAATGTCGTGGTTCTTGTCATGTGGGGCTACTTGGTCTGATAAGGTAAGTGTTCTTACCTGTTTGCAGGGGGATGCAAATTACTGAAGCACTCAAGTTGCAGATGGAGGTACAGAAGCGGCTGCACGAGCAATTGGAGGTAGAGTTCCTATCCTATCCTCCTTGAGCATCTTTTTTAGTAGATATTCCACCATTTACATCTCTCTCTATTTGTTTTATCGGTGGAATTAATATAAGTCATGGAGCACGACAATTACTTAAACTGAGCCCAAGTATGATGCATTTTATGAGAACATCATCCATTAATATCTAAATCATGCTTTTTATCAATCACATGGGACAATTCTTTTCGCAAACCAAGTTGAGGAGAATTTGAGCTGAATGAAGAATCTATTCTTCTACTTAGTTTGACACACCAATCAAATAATTATAGCATCGGTGAATCAACGGATCTCCCATCGTTAGCTGCACGAAGCGGGAGCTGAGATGGTTGAGCAAAAGCATATAGAGAATATTAGGCAGGCATTTATAGGAGCACATATTTGCTATATAAAGGTAATATAGATATTCGTATTATTATGGAGGGTATACAAATAGCGAGATTTGGTCTTGGTTACGAAGATGTTAAACATGGTGACATCACTGTTGGTGGTGAGTCATTGGGAAGTCAAGTGATCCCGATGACCTTTGTAAATTGCACTTTTGCCTGAAATTTAGAAATTTACAAGGTTGCTCCTACTGAAATTATGAAGTCGCCCAACTAAAATAGAAATAAGAAGAATCATTTTTAGCCCTCCGTACCTTTTGCAAATTTCTTTGTATTTGTTTTCATATACTTATAACACGATCTAATCTCTCTCTCTCTCTCTCTCTCTCTCTCTCTAACCAATAATAGAGATTTCATCTCTCTCTCTCGACTTAGGTCTTCTCTCTAACCAATAATAGAGATTTCATTTACCATTGTATTTTCATTACCAAAGTGCTATCACTCACCGTATTCAAAATATGGAAGCCATTTGGGTCATTTGTAAATAAATTCAGATCTTGTAAATGAAAGCCTAAGACTTTGTGTTAATCATTGCCTTGAAGCTTAACACCTGAGCTAAATGGAAAACATGTCGCGTGTTAATCTTAATAAAATCTGCCCCTCTAGTTAAGGATCGTGGCTCTGCCTCTGAGGATAGCATTCGGTGTGATGCAACCATTTAGACAAGGAGGCTTGCTGCATGGTGGGGCCCAATAGAGGAGAGGCATTCATGCAGCCATGTTGGCGTGCCAAGCGGCAGCACAACATTGGAGGACAATTAGCCAAGCAATGTGGACATGGGAATGAGAGGAGTCCGACAGACATTAGGATGAGAAGAAGGCAGGGCTAGATGTTTTTCAATGTTATTCGTTAGTATACTAGTATTAGGCTCTTTTACTGAAAAGGGATTCTAAAATTTTGGAATACAACAGGTACAGAGACAGCTGCAATTACGGATAGAAGCTCAAGGCAAGTACTTGAAGAAGATAATTGAAGAACAACAGCGACTAAGTGGAGTTCTTTCAGAAGGTCCCGGCTCAGGGGTGTCTGCCCCAGCATCAACTGACAACTGTCCTGAATCGGGCATAAAGACTGACCCATCAACCCCCGCCTCAACTTCTGAGTCCCCATTGTTGGACAAGGCTACAAATGAACATGCCCTAGCCAAGAGCCATTCTGTTGATGATTCATTCTCTTCTCGTCACGAGCCCCTTACACCAGATTCGGGTTGCCATAGCAGTTCACCAGCTGAGAGCACCAAAGGTGTGAGGTCAGCAAAGAAGCAACGAGTGAGCACAGGTGAAGCGTTTGTGAAACCAGAAATGGTGTTTACGCCCCGGATATTCGACGCAAGCTTAAGCCCACCATACAAGCATCCCCGCTCACTCTCACTGGCCAGAGAGCAGTTTGATCATTTGTCGGGGATGCCCATTAGCAACGAAGATCAGTTTGAAAATGTTTCAGGTCTTAGCTTATAGTATAGGTGTGTTGCATCATGTTATGCATTTGAGGATTCCCGCTTTCCTTGCATGTGTAGTTTCTCGAAGAATCTATTCTTCCTAGGTGAAAGAACCGTGTTGGCTTTTAGATGTAATGTGATTATTGAGGTTCTGGAGACTCGTCTTCTGAACGTACTTGTATACCATCTGCTGGGAAATGTATGATAGATGATTAAGCGTTCACAAAAGCAGCTAAATTGCAAATCAAGAAGAGCATTGTTGTGTGAAGCTTATTGTCGATTCAATTGTGATATTACTACCTAAATACCCAATGTGGTGGTGCAGCGGTAAGTTGCTTACTCTCGAGTTTTGTGATTAGTATGTAGATTCGATTCTCTTGGGTGACGTATGGGGAGATTCATGGATATTAATCTTAACTCACCTTCCTATCGATATTATGCCCCAAGTGGGGCTGGGGTTGTGCTATGGCTCAAGCCTGTATTGAGTTGTGCCTACGGATCTCCCATGCGCGGCATTGCTAGGCCCAGCTAAGCCCCTCTTGTTTGGCTCACGAGCTCCTTTGATCACGCCCAAAAAGAGTTGATGCACACAGAGAAACAGGCCAAATTTCCGGTACTCAAGTCAGTATCCTGGGAAGCAATGCTGGAATATCAGATAAAAGCGCGCCCCATCAGTGAGAGAAAATAAGTTGATCAGGCTCCCAAAATGGGTCTACTCTCACAAAATACAGTAAGCTGTGGATACACTATCAAATCGTTTTTTTTAATAAGGTTGTTCATGTCTAGCTTTAGACATTGAATGTTTCAAGAGGCATAACAGCCTATTACCTACTTTCAAACTCCAATAACCTAATGAATCGGCGGATCCCTAGACCGAAAGTTAATTTCCTGAATGTAATGACTGGATGTTGCCATGTTGGACTTGCAGGTGAAAATGACAATGATATAGAGGAAAATTACTTGTATATAATCCTTCAACAAACGCTATGGTAGTGTTCTTAATTCTAGGGCTAGAGCGATACTTTAACGTCGACAACTGTATTCTTGGAGGCAATTTTAGTTCAAATTTCAATTAAGGTAATCCATTGTCACAATCCTACGACATAGATTCCATGTCCGCTAATCATACTTGAGAGAGAGAGAGAGAGAGAGAGAGATGATAATTCATTCATTCTAAACTGATGCCCTTAAATCAGGATCAGAACCCAAGTCTGCATGCTCGGGCAACTGTGAGAAACAACACATGAAGGTGTGGAAGATCTAAGAAAATCACTGAACAAGAGAGACATTACAGCTACAGAATTACAGAATACTGTTTCAAGGAGCAATTTCTTTACAGTAAAGGTAATCACGAAGAGCGATGCCTCTGATGGTTAACTCGCTTCAAAATGCAATGACGCAGACGTTGGCTAAGGGCCTCTAGCTTTTCAAACTTATCGCGATTGGGCTTCTTTGAATCCGCTGGAGTTTTCTGCTTTTGCTTCTTCATCGCTTCCTTGTGTGACTTGTCCATTCGTTCAAGTTGACTGTTTCGAAGAGGTGTGGCAAGCACCTTTAGAGTTGTCTAGAATCAACAAAAAAACAAAGTTGCTCCTTAACAAGGGATAAAAGATCGATATAGTAAATCGATGACAGAGATAATGCAGATTACGTTTTGATCAGAGATGATGCAGATTACTGAACCACATCAGAAACACTATTGAGTATGAGCCTAGAATTAAACTAAGGTCGCCGATAGTGTACATGGATTGGAGACAGTATACCAGTTAACGTGGGTAACATGCAATATGTGACACTTATGAGCGATGAGTTAAGATTTAAGATGGAACATCCAGCGAAGATCCTGTAAATGGTAGACAATTTACATACATGGATTAGAGACAGTATACCAGTTAACGTTGGGTATCCACATAGTCTGCAACCCTTTACTGGGCAGTAGTGAAGGAACAAGAAGATTCATGAGTTAGGGGTTCCAACTATTTCCCGAACCACCAAGTTGGCAGGTACTGGGTTCGGATAATTTCTACTTAAATTCCATGTTTGACAAGACAGGCCAATCCTGTTTAACAGTATTCATACCTTTTTTTTATTATTATTATCGGGAACAGGATTCAACCTGGACCACGTTACTTCCTACAAGATCCTTCAGATCTCCAAACAAAGGAAACCCAAATTTCCTGGTTACGGAGGCAAGAGTTATGGATGGCCAGGCCCTCCCACATCAACCTTCCTTTAAATTTTCACTTTTTCCCCCATCCAGACCCAAAATTCATCATCGACATTGGTAAAACTTCACCAGTCCACATAATCAATTCATTTGGTTAACAAAATCAAGGCTTATTGGAAGTGGGTAGAAGGAAATTAACCAGCAAGGCAATCCCCTCGGAGAGAGAGAGAGAGAGAGAGAGAGAGAGACAGATAGAATCGCCATGCTTTAACCTCTTAGAACTCAGAAAAAGCCACCCCCTTCACCAAGATCGAGAATCTAACCTCATGGTGGTTGTAAGCACCGGCGCAATCTGATGAAGGTTCATCATTGCTCCCCAAAGATGAGCATCTACCCCAACTCTCTCTATTTGAGCTTGTATATGAGCAACATTCCTCATTCTGCATAATCGGTTTACCCTGAGAAGAAAGCAAGCTCTAGTGAAAACATTTCATTACGCGGCCAATTTTACTTCATAGTTCAAGTTTTGGCATGGCTATATTTCTAGGCGTAGACCCAAATCTAGCAAACAATCATAACAGTACACAGTGTCCTAAAAGGACTGGAAGGCCAAGTCGCCGCCTAAGCGCTAGAAGGCCCTTGCTGACTAGCCCGACTAGGCCCGAGTACTCGGCCCTGGAAGCTAGAAGGTGCCCGGCCGCCCTAGGAGCGCCTAGCGAGTTTTAGAATCTTGACAGTACATCAGCAGAAGAGTTCTCTTTAGTGGTGTGTTTAACTTCCGGAAAGAACTATATCATGGTCAAACCAGTGCAGAAGAAATTTCTTTTGGTTTGGAAAGTCAACTAGTAACAAATAATTGCTTTTACAATAGGAGCTGAACCCATTATAAGAGATCAAGAAAATGCAGGATCTGGTTAATAATTTGAACTAAAATCACCTGCAGTTCTGATGGATCATCGTCACCTAGTGTATTGGCTACATTGTCTATTGCATCCTGCAATAATCATAAGCATTTGAGATAAATACATAAGTAGTCAAACACTATCATTTGGAGAAAAATGTGAAGAAAATCAGGAGAGCTCAGACAATTACACCAGCAACTGGAGCAACATCAGAAAGAAGCTCAATGACAGATTTTGTGGTTGAAATCGTAGGTGGAGCAGACGATGAACTAGCAGCATCAGTATCAACAGTTTGAAGACCAGAAATTATCTCATAAAGAAGACTCTACACTCAAAAGAAGCTGAAATGTAATACTTGATTTCCAGTATACTAAAAAAGAAGTGAAGATCGAACAATATAAGACAGACAGCGGGAGAGAGAGAGCTTAGGGTTTATTTCTACCATAGTATTTATATAACGACACTCTCAACAAGGACACATTGCAAAAAGACATTACAATCACTCCCCCACAAAATGGTGCAAGACAAAATGAATGCCCAGCTTGGTTGCACAGAACTTTTTGCTTGGGTGCTGCTTTTGTTGAGGCATCAGAATGTTAATTCATCTTTCGACAGAAGGTGTGCGAAGGAGGCTGTTACTCAAATCCTTTAACCTCCGTCATTCAAATACCCCTCATATAGTACACTCGACCTATCGTTGGTCCACTATTTCACTTTGCGATGTTCTAACAAATTAGTCCTTTTTGAAAAGTCAAACAAAACATTGTTTAGATTTCCACCAACTAACCCTCATAAATTATGTAAAAGTCGTTCCAAAAGTAGATAATAAGGAGCAATGTTGGAAATCACATTGAACTTTCCAAGGAGACATGCATTAAAAGTAGAAAAATGTCTGTCTTCTTAAAAAGTTGGAATACCAATAGTGTACCAGCAATACAGGATGGAGGAAGTACTTAAATAACCACCTGTCATATCAGCATCTACAGCAGAAAAATTGCCTGCATACAGGGATTCATATCATTGTATGAAGCCTGAATCGCAGGTACGGTGTGTTGTTGCTCACCACCATGTGGTGTCATCTAGCCCTGAGGGCGGCAAGCGTAAAAGTTTGTATTACCAATGCAAACAACCAATAGTCACAAAAAGGTAACTTAAGATGGTCTAGAAAACTACATCAGCTCAGTAAGATCGTGAGCAAAGATCGGCAGTCCTAGATTATTAAATGGACTTTCTAATGATACTTGGTCAACCTCATGGTATAATAGGCTGCTCATTGACAAATATATTGCGGCCATCATAACTTGAAAGCCATGTTAACAATACAATATACACAATGCAGATATAGCTCATGCTTCGGTCCCTCCCTTGGAGATTGGAATAAGATCATGAAAGCAGCTGCAAAAAGAGCTCATGTGAAAGATGCGTAAGCAGAAATTCATATAGCCTTGAGTAAAGGAAAGAGAATTACAGCTTAATCAAAACGAAAGTAAGATTAGAGCTACTAATTACTAGTCCATCAAAGAAAACGAAGTAATGTTATAAAGACATACAGTGCAATAGAAATTACCTCATCCATACCAGCTGTGACTTTCAAGTTCCCCAAATCATAATACTTTTCAAGCTTATTTGAATAGGCAGAAGAAACTTGAGGGGGATGAAGGATGTTGAAGAAGAAAATGGATACCGAGTCATAATAAAACTGTGGTCGAGAAGAATTGTGATCGCCATCAAATTTTATCATGTTTTTATCACCCTGCACAAAGCCAAAGATAAGGACAACTAATTCTCCAGAGGCTATTACTTTAAGAAATGACTAAAAACCTTTAGACTAGTTAATACCGCATACGATTGAAAGATGAGATCAGAGTGGCGGGGTTGAATGAACTTGTCATCATTAGCATGTCCAAATAAAGCTGGAATGAATGTTTTGGGTGCGACCTGCACATATTATACAATACAACATTCAAATTGTGAATAACAACAGCTCAAATTATTTGCTCAAGTTTCAGAAGTGATCCAGCCAAATTCTATACTTGCTACTATCTTAAGTAGTAAGTTCTAAATCAAATACGGTCTTCCATTAATCTGTTGGATAAACACACTTGCCGAACAATACACGATTGTAATGGGTGTAAGAGTGAAAGGCCAACATCTTCATTCTTCAGAATCAAAGAACAAACCTTTATGCAATTAAGGTCCATGATATCAAATTTCACCTTCTTTTGAATTACCCGCCGCATATACTGTACTGCCACCTTCACCTGGTGGAAAAAGGAAAAACAAATCTCACTCCATGATAAAGGATTTCGATTTTTCACTAGTATGTCAAACTCCAGCATAACAAGGCATGTTGGCATGAACGCTAGTTCCGTGAATATTAAATTAGTGACTGCATCTTCAATGTCACTCATATTATTTGTGTCTTTTATCCAAATCAAATAAATATTGTTGACGCATCTATGAACACGTACGATACATAAAAATACCACTACATTTCGCATTATACGTGTTCCCAAGGTGTCCATGTCCTAATTTTTTCAAAACATTATGTGTCTGCAGATTCATATCATGTTGTGTCCGTATCCGTGCTTCTTACGGTACGCTGTGAGGTTCATACAACATCTATTACCTTCTCTATACCAAATTAGATCGATAACCACCAACTATCTAAAGCTAAAGCCATTAGAGGTAGGCCATTACTTATATTCACAGCCTATATTTCAATAACGTACATGTTCTTGCACAAATATGTAAAAAGAAAGCCATACTGTAAATTTTGGAAGTCGGATTTTATAGACATCCACGAGTTCCATCATGAGATCAAATAAGTTTGAGAAAGCACTATCCAAAACCATTCCGGCTATAGATGGGTCTTCTGCTCCATAAAGAAGGCTGCATTACATCCAACAAATCTGGGTGTCACATGTGTAGCAGTAAAATTAGCAAGCAATCCATTCAGCAGAACCTAAACTAAATCAGGGGTGGATTCCGATGCTTGTCATTGCACACATCATTTAGCAAAGCTATGGAAGATGCCAGTGATTAGGAATGAAGACTTTACCAGAAGCAAACATTGTAATCAGTTAGAGAGGGGACAAGATGTGATACCTAGTTACTGCACCCATAGACCGACCCCAAAGACCGATGCAAGATACTTGTTCGTTGCTTCTCAAATAAGACACCACAACCTTGAGGTCATCTTTCTGAAAACAGATGGGAACAAACTAAAAGGGCTCACAAACCAAACAACAGAAGGTCAAGGATATCATAAAAAGAGAGAGAGAGAGAGAGAGAGAGAGAGAGAGAGAGAGAGAGAGAGAGAAAACGCACCTCATGCCAACCAAGGCTCACGTAATCTCCATCGGATAAACCAGATCCAGAAAAATCAAGAGTAAATACAGTAATATTTGACGGAAGTAGAACTACGGCAGCCTCATTTCCATCTGCCCTGCATCCACTGCAAGGTCCACAAAAGCGATAAATTAACTTTCCACCTTTTCATATGTGTAGGCTCTTCTTAATTCTTCCAGAGGTCAGTGAAAGAGATATATAGTGTCAAACTAGAAAAAAATAAAAAAATAAAAAAAATCAAGCAATAGATATTACATAACTACATATACAGGATTTGCTACTACATATGCGTGCTCAACCGCCGTTGAGCACTAGATTTTCGGGCAATCGAATATCGAAGGTGATTGTGAAGAACCTGTTTCCGTGGCAGTATATAACACAAGGGAGAGGAGTGTCCTCTGGCAAAGGTGAAGGGACATAATGACTGCACCGCAAGGTATGTCCTCTTTGATTCCGAAGCTGCAAAACTCAAAAAATACATAGCCTGAAAATCTTAAAACCACACTGATATAAAAACAGAGGTAGTGAACAGGTGTGGCAAAGGAAGCTAAAAATTTGGTAATGGATGGCCATACTCGCCTCAAGGTCCTGTCTTTTGTATTTTCTGCCAGCAAGAGTAAAATTAGTTTCCCATAAATACTGATCTGGGTTATATTCTGCCCTGCATATCCAGCATATTGATAGCTCAACAAACAGCCAAGGGAATGCGGAAAGTTAAGCAAGGCATGCAAGAGCTCATAGCTATTGCATATTATTAATGTACACATCATAGCATGAGGATGTGAGGGTACCAACCCTATTGAACAGGAGAATTGGTAAATACAAACACATTATAAAGAGATAAAAATTAAATACTGATTTATTCAAGTCAACAAAACCTCTTGGACATGAGGAAAACACAAAAGAATGTGGTTTCGTGGCCTAGCCTTCGTTTTGGTTGCATTTTGTTGGATTCGACAATACAAAACTCCATGATCAGTCATACATTGATGTATCAAATCAAATCAATGAATTGGGATAAATTTAATGCAATACTCAGTTGTATATGGAATTCCTTTAGCAAGTAAAAAAACCTTAGATAGAGTTGAATCGATTGCTTTCTAAATCGAATTTGTTGGAAGAATTTTTTCAAACCTAAGACGATTACTGCTTCCTTCATTCAGCTTCAAATAATAATAGGTACTTGACGTATCGCACACCTATGTTACAGGGACTCGAGTACAAGTATCGGGTGCGGGTGCATGTCCAAGCATCGGACCTTCCTAGACTCAAATCTTAGGATACTGGGATACGTGTCCCACAACGGGACACCAGTACCGGGACACGTCATGAACACCTGTTTGTAGTATATATTGCGTGACTAGAGCAGATTATATATTGTAAATTATACTTAGTAATGTATTTAAACATGAAGATTTAAGAAAACTGTGTTTTTTCTATTTCTAGAAATATCGCTTTCTTAGCTACTTTGGTATTCTTTTTCTTTAAATATCCTACAATTAGAGGATCCGAGTGTCCAAATTGGATACGCTTGTCGGACATAGGACACGGGTACTTCAGCCAAAATGAAAGATCCATGTAACATAGTCGCACACAACCATGCAATACAAATCAGAAGTCCTACTAATTTGATAAAAGTGCATCATAACAAGGTTTAAAGGCAAAGAGGAAAATAAGATATACGACTTTAAAAGACAAAAATCTCGAATTATTATCTTTTAGTGATAATTTAATGCATCCATAGGTGGAAAAAGTGATTTCTTCCTCTTTCATACTGCAAGAAAAGTAGAGGAAAAGAAAATTGGTGCCAAAAAAATATTGAGGGATAACGACAGAATCAAGGCGCATTAGGATGTCACTTTCCTTTTGACATAATATTCTGATTGAATGAACATGCAAATCATAGACCAATCGATGCGATCGTGGCGAGGAGTGATTCTATCCACATGGAGGATCATGAAAGAAATAGAAGATGCCAAGGAGAAAATCTTGTTGATTCGATTAAAAGCGACACTATTCTTAGATACAACTTGGAATTGGATTCCTGTAACCCACCTCAAGTAGTTGGGCAGGTAGCCAAGTTGAGTTTAACCCAAATGGCTCAAAAAAGATTGCAAATGGTTTGCAATTATTTGCCAGCAGAAATAAAAGCTTTTACACATCATACTCCCTCTCTGAAAGGCAACAATAGAAAGAGCTAGGTTTCGGAACGATCAAATTGCCTCTTGGTTATATATAGTGTCAGACCTGTGGGGTTTCCATGACCATCAAGACTATTCCTGGTGACTCTGAAACTTAACAGAAGCGAAAGCTTCAAAATAACTATCCACAGGACAAGTAAAAGCAATCTATAGCATAGTTTATCAAACAAAACGACAATGCAAGTTGACACTATAGCAATGCCGTAATCGTTGGATGTTCATTGGAACTCAGAAAGTTTAGCAAGTATTTTGGAGCTGAAGAAATTTAGTTGATATCTTATAACAATTCAAAAGTAACTAAAAACCAGTAGATGGTATGAATAATTTTATGGATATAATCGGCATATATCATCCAAAAAGTGAAGCATTGTCAAAAATCAAAATAGAGCAACAAAAAAGGAACACACACATGAAAAATCAGCAGGATCTAGTTTGGGTCTGAAATGAAAGAGCTACTGGACAAAATCAGACGCATCGTACCTGGGCGGCCGAATGACAAAATTGATGAATTGATCAATCATCTTCCCCAGAGAGATCCTCAAACGCCAGCTCAACCGATGGAAGATTAACAAGAGGGGAGGAATTCAATTCTCGGGCATTTCTCGAACAGGAGCCCCTTGTGGTAAATTGAGCTTATGAAAAGAAAGGATAAATACAAATTTTCTGAAGACCCATTTCATTCACAGAAGAAATGAACACATTTTAAGTGTTACCCCAATACACCACACAATATTCAATTACAGTGGGAAACCAGTCCCAAAGTAATCAAATGGAACACCCAGATTTCAAGAGCTCAATTTGATGGGAGGGGCTAGTCTAGTCGAGCAAAGGATGAATAGCACCACGATAAGCCTCAGTTTTTGGCAGGCATTGCTGTACCATTCTCAACGACAGCCAAACATGAACTCGTATTGTTAAGAAGAAGGAAAGTATGAGAAATAAGTAGAATTCCACACTCTCCTTCAAAAGCTGGTTGCTTTACCGGTTTCTCCCTTTGAATAACTGTTAGAGGGTTTCTCCCTTTGAATAACTGTTAGAAAATAAGTAGAATTCCATTAGTAATGATTTCAAAGTATTTTGTCAAATTAATTAGCAACAGAAAGGGAAAAAAACAGTGCTTAATGAAGGAAGAATGTATATTGCCACTGAAAAAGAATAATCTTTTCAATCATGACATAAATCCAAACGTAGAAAGTTCATATCATTAGTCATTTCCTCGTCCTCCCCACTACCCGAGACAAAAAGAATTTCCTAATAATGAAGAATTTCACCGAATTAATAGCAAATAGAAACAAAACAACAAACCCTAACCCCAAATGAACCAAGATTTTCCAAATAAAAAAGTTCTTCTACGCATTCAATAAATCAAATACAGAAAGTTCATCTCTTCCCCAATTTCAGATCTCAAAATTACCCATTACTTCAGAGAGCCACCGGAAAAAACCCATCACAATTTCTCCAATAACGGATGTTTTTATAAGGCAACGATAATAAAATTGCACATAGAAGGTATTGAAGTGTCGATTGGCGATCAAACAGTTAATATATTGGTGGGTTAGCAAAATTACAAGATTTGAGTATTGCAGATTCAGAAAGAAATCAGCTTGAGAACGAAAAAAGATACATACCAGCGAAAGCAGTCGGAAAAAATGGGGAGGACTTGGAGTTGGAATTGAAGAGGGACAAGTGAATGAAGGTGGATTGGTTAGTGATTTCTTTTTGATTGAATCAACAGTGGAATTGTTTATAACATTTGATAAGTATTTTCCAAGAGGGAGGGTGCTTCCCGATTAAGAAAAAAAGTATGAGGGTGATTTAAGATAAATTTGTAAACAACGCGGTTATGGGTACGCATATTCGCATACGCTATATGCACGCCACTCATTTCAATTGTTCATTTCGAAAATCATCGGTACGAATTTTAAGTAATTTGTTCGCGCGAACACATAAACTGTTCGCGCGAAAAAAATTTATTTAAAATTCGGACCGCATAAAATGTGCACGGATGGTTAAGATGCATCATCCATGCAATTAGGCCCCTTTGTGGCCTAATAAGTAAGTTTTTATTTTCATTTTTATTTGATTTTTTTTCGTATCAGTTAGTTTCGTGTCAATTTTTTTTGTATTATTGGTTCTTCTCGACAAGAGGAATCGGAAAAGTAAAAACTTATGATCCAAATCTAATTTTTTTAATAAAGACAAAATAAGCAACAAAAGTACTTATTTTACTTTATTAAAAAAATTTAAGTTTAGATCATAGTATTTTACATTTCCGGTTCCTCTAGTTGAGAAAATCAATAATACACAAAAATTTGACACGGAACTAAACTAACGCGAACAAAAATTAAGGGAAAAAAAAAACCCTACCTATTAGGCCAAAATAGGCCTTAGCGTACGCGCACTTGCGTATTTTCATTACTATAGAGTCTCGAAAAGTGTTGATGCACGCAATTTTTAGATGCATGAGAAATTATTTTTGCAACTTTGAATCCATCAACCAATTCATACGGAGACATTTTTACGATAGGTTATTGTCCTCGATATTGGTCAATTTACAATGTCTTTCATGGCCAATTTAGGCTGCTTCCATCATTGATTTCTTCGTAGCGACAATCCAATTAAATTTGATGGGTCCAAGAACTCTGAATGCAAAAAATAGAAACGTATTTAGGCTGAGTTTTCCATTTGATAAAATGTGAAATCCCATAAAATCAACTGGATGATTTTATGGAATTTCACATTTTAGCAAGTTGATTTTATGGGCCATGGGATTTCACATTTTATCAAATGGGAAACTCAACCTAAAATTTAATATTGCAAATCCCACAAAACTTGCCTAGTGATACGGTATGGGTTCCCGTACTATTATGCAAAATTTAATAGTATCAAATTTTTAAGTTTAATTTGGCGGGTAGGGATGGCAATGAGTCAGTTCGGTTCGGGTATTGCTATATCTGAAATTAGATGGGTACCCAGAACCGAACCGAACCGAAACCCGAACGGGTAGGAAAAATTGAAACCATAACTGAACCAATTGGGGATCGGTTCGGTTCGAGTACTCCTCGTTAAATTAGAAAACAAAATAGAAACAAAATAATTATGAATGAAATTCAAATATGAAAATTAGTTACACTGGAAATGCCACAGATCCGTCAATTAAAAAGGAATGCAGATATGCATCTAGATATTTTAAATGCAAAACTAATATACATCTTAACTAGAAATTCAATGCATTAAAGCTATACACAGGCTAAACTTCTACACATGAAAGGTAATTTTATAATTGCACAAATCCGGTTCGGTTCGGTTTGGGAAATGGTTCGGTTATCAGCTCCAACCAAAAACGAACCGAACCCGTTCGGTTATCTCACATCCCATACCATACCCACACCCACGGGGAATATTTCGGTTATGGTTCGGGGAAAAAAACCAATTATGATTCGGATACCCATTGGTTCGGTCGAGATTGTCATCCCTATTCGCGGGTCACACAAAACTTGTCTAATTATACATGGTTAATAAAATACAGTGCATCTTTATATTTTTTTTACTTATTTATAATTCACTTTGATGTAGGTCCCATATAAACGAGCAACTCATCAAATGAGAAAAATGACATAATAATCCTAAAATACTCGCTTACGACGGTATGAGAACCCATCAACTTACTCTTTTGTGTTTGGTACGGTTGATTTTTAGTGTAAAAAAATTACAAAAAATCCAAACTCACTAAGACAAGCCCTCCCCTACTCCCTCTGCTCATGGCGGCCACACCTCCCCAACCTAGCCCCTCACTCATCATCGTACATCTAAATACAGTGACGAGAAATTGCTAGTGTAATGAAAAACGGTTACACAGTGTGCCGAATCAAAATCGGCCAATCATGTGTTTATTAGTACTATATTGGAAAAAAATCACATCATCAATCAATCGATTGATCAATCTATCAATCAATTATCAATCAATCTTCAATCTATATCCTAAGCAAATGTATTTTGCATTTTCCTCCGCTACAGAAAACTCTGCGCGAAATTTGACATCAACCTTTTGCCAAGCTTTTCAACCTGTAAAAGCAGCTTCAGCCCTATGTCAAATCTATACCCAAATTTTGAATTTGAGGAAAAAACCCTCAATTCCTCCTCGAGTCTTTGAACCAAGTTATATATACCAAATCAAACTTTACTCAAAAAATTTCCCAAATTTGGGGAGACCCATTTCTTAAGCCAAAATACCAACGGTTATTTTTTAGTGGTCAACGAATCGGTCTTGGTTGACCAGAGGCGGCTCTACATAGAGCATTGGGTGGTCACCCGAACATCCTAAAAAAAAAATTTAGAAATACATGTAAAATTTTTAATTTTTGCCATCTTGAACACCCAACCCAATACTATATGGACACAAAACCCAAAATGTTTAAACACGTAATCCAAAAATAATGAACACCCAACCCAAAAATAAGCCCACAAAATTTTGAATAGAAAGAATTCTAATCTTTAACGACATACGAAAATTCAGGATGGAATTATATTTACTCAATAGAGAATGTCCAACAATACTTCTCCTTTCAGATGCTCTGAAGTTTAAAGAGAAAACCTTTCTCACGAATGCGGCACAAACAGGGGGTTTGTGGCGCATGGATCTTGGTCGTCCATCCCGAGATCCAACGGGTCCGATCGGTGATCATTTTTTTTTTTTACATCTGAAGTGCATTTAAAGAGAAGAGGAGAGAGAGAGAGAGCGCACCGCTCCGAGCTGTTGGATCTCGGGATGGACGGCCGAGATCCGCGCGGCACAAACGGGGGTTTGCGCCGCATCCTTAAAAAGTTTTTCTCATTTAAAAAACTAATTTGTTAACTCGCATACATATAAAAGTTTACTTGATTGCCCAATTAATGCATTTATTGATAAGAATGTCTCAAATTTTGTATAGAGTGCAATCTGCGCAATCGAATGAGAGATCAGTGGAGGAACTATTGTTTGGTTAATTAGATGGAGAGTGATGTATTTGATACTGTTAATGAGACAATTATGCAGCGGTTTGAAAATATGAAAACACGTCGGTGGGCAGTGGCGGCTCCAGGAATTCTCGCGAGGATGTTCGGAAATTCTACTACGGTCATCTAAAAAATCATAACTGTACATAAAAAAAAATTCTACTAGTATCCAGGGGCGGAGGGAGAGTAGGGCTAGGGTGAGCCCTGGCCACCCCTCACTTTTAGAAATAAATAACCTTCTTTTTTTTTGTCGTATCACCCAAGCTCCCAATGAAATTTAGTTTAAAGTCAATCGTAGATGATTTCCGAGATTTAAGAACACGTCGGGTTGCATTTTAATAAATTTTTAAGCTACTTTTGCTCTATTTTGTGATTCTCATCACATTTCTGACCAAGTGTAAGCTAAATGCAAATTCAACAGGGTAAACTAGGGATCTCCGTCTTTGGCATATCATTTCAATATAATACCTAGTGTTCGACTTCGATGTTTACCCCAGTAAAGAATTTTCTTGATTCTCTCCATTTTCGTTTTGTATTTCAGAGAGGT
>JAXBDA010000178.1:0-109186 GCA_036023075.1 Gaultheria prostrata | reverse complement strand
AGCGCTCAAAGCCTTAAGATTGAGCGCTCAAGGTTCTTGGTGTCAGTTTGGTGGCTTTGCTTGGTTGGATGGTTCTTGGGTTGTTTTGGCTTGTTAGGTGGTGTTAGGTTGATTGGTGCAAGTTCAAACCCTTTTCTCAAGCCTCGGGTAACCATGATTGGTCCGTTTCGTCATCGGGAGTGCCCGAGTGCATCCCGGGTTCAAAATCGGGGTGTCTACACTGAGATTGTGGAGCATCGAATCCCGCTTTACCAAGATGCGAAGCCTATCAAGCAGAAGCTGAGAAAAATGAGGCCAGATTGGGTGCTAGAAATCAAGAAGGAAATTCAGAGGCAGATAGACGTCGGGTTCCTAATGGTAACAGAATACCCTCAGTGGGTTGCAAACATTGTTCCTGTTCCCAAGAAGAACGGAAAAATTCGGGTCTGTGTAGATTTCAGGGATCTGAACAAAGCCAGTCCTAAAGATGATTTCCCGTTACCACATATAGATGTACTTGTGGATAATACTGCGGGGCATGCGCTCCTCTCCTTCATGGATGGTTTCTCCGGATACAACCAGATTCTCATGGCTCCTGAAGACCGCGAGAAAACTACTTTCACCACAGAGTGGGGCACTTATTGTTACAGGGTCATGCCCTTCGGTTTGAAAAACGCCGGGTCAACCTATCAGAGGGCAGCCACAACGTTGTTACATGACATGATTCACAAGGAAGTTGAGGTCTATGTCGATGACATGATCGTCAAGGCCAAAGAAAGAGAAGGGCACTTACCCGCACTCAGAAAGTTCTTCGAAAGAATTTGCAAGTACCGATTACGTCTCAATCCTGAGAAATGTACATTCGGAGTTACGGCTGGGAAGATGTTGGGATTCATGATCACCACACGGGGCATTGAGATTGATCCTTCCAAAATTAAGGCTATCCTCGAAATGGAGTCACCCCGGACAGAAAAGGAAGTACGAAGCTTTCTCGGGAAAATTCAGTTCATCAGCAGATTCATCGCTAAGTTGACCTCAACTTGCGAGCCGATGTTTCAACTACTCAAGAAGGGAATGCCATTTAAATGGGACGACAAATGCCAGAAAGCTTTCGAAGCCATCAAAAGCTATCTTCAGAATCCCCCGGTACTGATGCCACCAACACCGGGCAACCTCTCATCATGTACGTATCCGTTACCCCATCAGCCATGGGATGCATGCTCGCACAAGAAGGTGAAGGCGGAAGCGAGAAAGCAGTTTACTACGTCAGCAAGAAAATGGTAGGGTGCGAAGAACGGTACACTTCTCTGGAGAAAGTTTGCTGGGCTTTGATTTGGGCTTCCAAGAAGCTGAGGCACTACATTTTGGCCTACTCAGTGAGGCTGATTTCTCGAATGCACCCTCTCAAATACCTGTTTGAGAAGCCGGCCCTCACTGGTAAGCTGGCACGCTGGTTGCTCTTACTAGCAAAATTCGATATCAAGTACGTGACCCGGAAGTCTGTAAAAGGAAGGGCTGTCGCTGAATTTCTGGCCGATCATCCAGTAGAAGGTCCAGAAGATGTGGAGTTCGAATTCCCCGACGAGAATGTCATGACAACAACCAATGATGTATGGTTGTTATATTTCGATGGAGCTGCCAACCAAAAAGGATTTGGGATCGGAGTTCTGCTCATTTCTCCAGAAGGATCACACATTCCTCTTGCATTCAAATTAAACTTCGAGGTCACCAACAATCAGTCAGAATACGAGGCCTGCATCATAGGAATGGAAGCTGCCCTCGAAATCGGTGTCAAAAGGTTAGAAGTAATCGGAGATTCTAACCTTGTAGTCTCACAAGCAAACGGCAACTGGAAGGTCAAGGAAGACAAGTTGAAGCCTTACCATAAGGACCTTGACGATCTGATTCCACGATTCCAGGTAGTCACTTTCACACATGTGCCTCGATTAAACAACCGATTTGTCGATGCTTTGGCAACATTAGCTTCCATGGTGGAGATACCCAACGGAGTCAGACTCCGACCGATCATGATTGACCAAAGGGACAAGCCCGTGTATGAATACGTCATGGCTATTGATGAGCCTGACGATGGTCTTCCTTGGTACCACGACATCTGGAACTTCGTCGAAAAGGGCGAATACCCGGCTGGAACTGACAAAAAGGACCAGATAGCTCTCCGAAAGCTAGCATCTCACTACATTATCTGCAGGGGCAAGCTGTACCGAAGATCCCACTGCGGAATGCATAAGCTCTGTGTAAACGGCGAAGAAGCAACCAGAATCATGGAAGAAATCCACAATGGAGTCTGTGGCCCTCACATGAACGGGGCAATGCTTGCTAAGAAAGTCTTGCGACAAGGATACTACTAGTCTACAATGGAAACCGACTGCATCGAATACGTGCGGAGATGTCACAAATGTCAAATTCACGCCAATCTCATGCACATACCGCCATCGGAGCTACACTCCATGACTTCACCCTGGCCTTTCTCAACTTGGGGCATTGACGTCATCGGCAAGATCACCTCGGCTGCCTCAAACGGCAACAAATTCATCCTAGTCGCCATCGACTATTTCACCAAGTGGGTTGAGGCTGCCTCGTACACAACCCTTACAGCAGTTCAGGTCGCTCATTTCATCAAGCAGAACATCATCTACCGGTATGGCGTGCCTCACTCATTCGTGTCTGACAATGGTATTCATTTCAAGGGTAGAGCTGCAGAAGTTCTCGAAGATTTTGGGATTCAAGTCCACAAGTCAACTGTCTACCGGCCGCAAACCAACGGAGCTGTGGAAGCTGCCAACAAAACCATCAAGTCAATACTGGAAAGAACAATCCAGTCTGCAAAGAACAGGCACGAACAGCTGTCGTTTGCACTCTGGGGATATCGGACATCTATCCGTACTCCGACAGGGGCAACACCCTATTCTTTGGTTTACGGTATGGAAGCCGTTCTCCCTATCGAGCTTGAAGTACCGTCTCTGCGGGTCATGATAGAATCAGACATCAAAGAAGCTGATTGGCAAAACGCAAGGTTTGAAGAACTCATGCTGTTCGACGAAAGGAGGCTCAAAGCCTTATATCACATTCAAGGGTATCAGTGCCGAATCGCACGCCCTTTCAACAAAAAAGTCAAATCCAGGAATTTTCAAGAAAGAGACATGGTCCTAAAGGAGATTCGGGCTCCAGTTTTCGATCCACATGGGAAATTTCGGCCGAAGTGGGCAGGGCCATACATCATCAAGAAAATTCTGTCTGGAAGCGCAACTCAACTCATCGATCTTGACAGTAACGAATTCTCTACATTGGTAAACATGGATCAGCTCAAGAGATACTACCCCTGAGAGAAGCTCGCTGGACTGAAAACCGCAAGGCGGGCAGTGCCAGGCAAAAATTAGAGCAAGTCTGTTAGGTCGAAAACCCACATTGGGCGGCTTAGGCAAAATTCAAGACAAAATCAATTGAAAGCTCGCTAGACCGAAAACCCGAAAGGGCGGTACTAGGCAAAAAGTTAGAGCACAAAAGGAGAGTGAAAATACTCGAGTGAACCCTAACCCAACAATTTTAGGCATGAACTACGTCATGACCTGATTCCTTTCTTAAAGGATACGTAGGCATCCTCACATTGAGGATCGGTCGCAATCTTTTGAAACATCTCTTGAGTTGATCCACAGCCGTTACTCGCGCTTACAATCACAATCAATGAGAATCAAAGCAGAAAATTTTCATAACTCACTTTTATTCAAACTAATTTCTTCAATTACATGGTTGAGCATGAATCTTTTAAACACAACAAAAGCAAAGCTTCAACCCACATGAAACATGACAGGGGTCAGCAACTTATTTCGGGTACATCAAGACTAAAGCAAAAGTCACATTTGATTCACATTCTCTCTTGCTACAATCTCTTGTGTCAACCATCTTTTGTAACGCCCCGGAAGCACAATGCTAGAATACTGATCTCTGGGAATAGTGGCACGCTCCCTCCAAGTACGCTGATAAGCCTGGATTATTGCATGATTGAAGTTGGGCACGACAAAGCCTTCAGGATATACCAATGGTATTGCTTGACTAACACCGAGCTGTCGGAGAATGCGGTATGGAATGTGAAAGGTCCAACAGGACAGACCTGCCAGCACTACTCGATGACGCCCCATGTTACTCATTGTCATGGTGAGGCGAGTCAGCCAGTTCAAGCGCCAAGAAATTGTGTCCTCTTTCAGCTGAGAAAGCACCTGAACCCAACCCGGGACACTCCTGTGAAACTCCTGGTAATCCCTTTGAACGAAACCCTGTGTTTCATGCATCCTGTTTCACGGCACTGCCTCCAGAAGAGCAGCCTTGTCACACAGCCAAATCTACATGAGAGAAAAGACAAGTAAGGAGCCATAGAAAGCCTAAACCCGAGCATTGAGGTAAAAAGAGAATGAGTGCTAAACCAGAAAAAGGAGAGCTAAGTGAGAAACCTACATGTACGAGCAAAGCACTTCCTTCAAAAACGTTGGTCTGCCCAGCATGGACTCCATCCAAGCCCATCAAAGTTTCAGCCAAAACCATCGGAGCTACATCTTTACGCTCCTCGATTTGCCTGGCTACTCCCACCAATGCCACACTTGCCTGATGATCTAAGCGGACAAACAAGAACGCCGCCAGAATCACAAGACACAAAGCAAAGCCTTCAGGACGAAACTGGTTGACCAAGCGCGGGACGTTCAGCACACCTCCTTGGATCATAGACTTTGCCGCATTCTTGCTCAAACCCAGTTTTGAAGACAGCACGTCAGCATAATTCACTCCTTGAAAAGGAATAACAGGCATCTCCAGGTCGAAACCACCAAGGTACGCATGGAACTCTTCCACCGTGGGGCATAGCTCTTGCAAGCCGAAGCGGAACACATGCACTTCCGGATCCCAGAAACGGACAGCAGCATGGAGTAACTCAGGACGTATGGTTACATCCCGAATGTAACGCATTGACGCCAACCTGTGGTCGCGAAAGTTCAGCCAGTCCAGGCCATCAAGTTCGTCAAGCCAAGGGCGGACCAAAGCTGAAATACTAACTGCCATTGAGAGAAAGTGGAAGAGGCTATGGAGAATGAGAATGCCATGAGAGCAAGGCTACTTATAGCCATTCTAGCAAGAAAAGTTCAAAACTCTTGAAAAACACGCACCTCGGGAAGCGTGCCGCATCGGGAAACGCGAAGGTCAAGCAAAATTTGTGAGTTTTCTCAAAATAGATTGAATTCAGCCCTTCAAGGCACTTGGACGTGCAAACATGCATGGGGAAGTCACAACACAGGCTAGACTGCAAGCAAACAGTGTCAGAGGTGGGCCAACTGAACCTCAGCACCGTACGGCTCACATAAGGGCACCGTGCGGCACCTATTTCAACACCGCACGGTGTCAGTGGCTATTCTTGGCCAAAAATTCCAACTTTGGCCCTCCGGGACCCATTCTATGCTACTTTTGGCCACTTTTCTTGCACATACAACTCCAAATAAGTACCCAAGATTTAGTGGAGGAATTGTTCGGCATTTTCAAGAACGTCTCGATAGACGGATACGCCGAAAAACCCCGGATACGGAGATTCGGGCGAAATTTTGCGACTTTTTCTACAAATTCTCGGGATTCACTACAAGCAAAGGAGTATCATGTATTTTCAAAGCTCGGGAAACATTTGTCGAGCACACTTCCGGGATTCATCAAGTTTCTGTTCATTTAGAAGGCCCGGGCCCTCCACAAATCAAGTTTTGGCACACCAAATCGCAACATTTCAAGATTTGCTCAAAGATCATGGGCTTGCAAGCATTGTGGCATACTTCCGGGGTGTACAGGATTAATCGGGTCAAGTTATCAAGCTTCGGGGCGTCTTACACTCTAAAAATTCCTTTCATTCTTTTCCAGTTTCCCACATGAAGCCAAAAGGGTGTCCAATTCTATCAAGTCAATTTACATGTCTCTCTCAATCTCAAAATTCCCATACATACATTTCCCCACAGTATCTCACACACTCTCAGTGCTAGATTTGGTTTTTAGATTCAAGTCTTTGTTAATGTAAGTCATGTTACATAACGAAATGCTAATTTCTATAAAAACCATGTGCAAGCATCCATGTCATAAGGCATATATCCAGGGGCAAAACAGGCCCAACCTCATCAAATCTACCACGGCACGCAGGCCGCATCCACGAAAACAAAAACAAAAACGTGCAAACAGGCGCCCTAAATCAAAAGCAGGCACGCAGGCCTGACCTACCTACTCAAGAATGGGCCCTCTTCTGCACCCGTGGCCTGAACTCCTCAGACTCAGTAAGATCCGTGTCCTCCTCCTCGCTGTTGTCTGTCTCTCCCTGCCTGAACGTCCACCATGACGGTGGAGCTGGACCTCCTGGAGCACTCCCTCCCGGTCTCTCAGCCGAAGACTGGCGGCCTCGAAGCTCTCTGTCAGGCGGAGGAGCTACAGGGCCACCTCCAGCACGTCTCGCCCTCCTGAGCTCTGACCTTGGAGGCGGAGATGTACTCTTCACAAACAAAGCAAATTTCGTCAATATGCAAAGCTGATATGCAAGCATGCAAACACAAAAAGCACAAGTAACAAGGCAAAAGGATTACCTGAGAAGTACCACTGCCAGGAGAAGGGCTATGACCAGCTCTACGCCCAACTCCTCTGCTCGCTCCTCTCGCAGCCCTGCCTGTGCCTCGACCTCTGTCGCCACCTCTGACTCTGGCTCCACTTCCTCTCTCAACACCGCCGCCGCCGCCGCGGGCTCCACCTCTAGCTCCCCGAGCTCCTCCACCGCCTCTGGCACCTCTGCCTCTGCCAGCTCCGCCCTCGTGGATCACCACTCCCGCCTCAGCTCGGGGACGCACTGCAGGAACGTCGCCTATCATCAGCCAGCGCACTAAAGCCTCAAGATTCAGGATCAGCTGATAGGACTCTGATGCCCAGCTGGCAGGAATCTGCAAAATAAGGAAAACGCGTTACATAGGTATTCCAAATAATGCTTTAAGAGAATGCGAACTAAATTGTATTTCCTTTCTTTTACCGGTTACCTGAACAGAAGTAAGGTCGTGCGGAGGTGCAATCGAAGGGATATCCACCACTCTTATCATCCCTCCAGCTGTCTGGACCTCTATCTCCCTCCTCAACACTGGCAAGGCAGTCTCAGTGGCTGCTATAAGCGTCTCCATGTCCAGGAAGCTAGCCAGGTCCTCAGTCAGAAAGGCCTCCCAGTCTGAGGAATTGCTGAAAGGAAGCTCAGTGTCCAGCACAGTGTACCTCTCTATCTCTGCCCGTGTGTACTCGTCAGTCCGCTGTACGCCAGGGGGGATACGCCCTGGTATCCTAAAGTGCTCCAACCTAAGGGACTAACGTGGCACCCTCTCTCCCAGGTACCACTGCCAACCATACGGGGACTCCAGCAGCACCCGTCCCCGTGTCACCTCCTTGCTCCTCTGCAAGTACTCGTCCAGGACATCATCCCAGACATGCCACCTCACCTGCCAGGGATTTTGACTTCATCAGAAAAAGTTGAATGCAAAACAGAAAGTTCAAGTTTGAAAGTAAGTGCAAAGTCATACCGTACTCCCGTCAGTCTGGTCCAAGAAGCGGCGAAAGTCGTTTATCCTTCCCACATGTATACCAGTGCCGCGGTGCCCTCGGTCCCACCTCGCCATTCGGGGGATCACCCCCTCATTTTCATGTTTGTTGGCTGGCGGATACATCCCCAACACCTCATAAGCCCACACCTGCATGGTTAAAGGCATCATCAGCAAACGGAAGCAGCAATATACATGGCAATATTCAAAGTACTGGAAAGCAAAAGAAAGCAGGTAAAATCTTACCTCAACCACCCTCCAGAAGCCGCCGAGGCTCGTCCCCTCGCCGCGGCTAGCAGAACCCAAGAAGCAATAAAGGGAACACAAAGCAGCACCTCCAAAGTCCAAGCTGGACACCCTGCTCAAGTCTGCCAGTGTCGGGAGCCAACCCAGGTGAACCCCACACCGCCTGTTCGGAAACAGGGATACACCAAACAAATACAGTAAGTAAGCCCGAGCCATTTGAGCCGCCTCAGTCGGCGACTCTGGCTCGTGGTCCCATATGGCCGACAAGTGGTCAAACCGCACCATAGGCTCTCCCTCTCCAACCTCTCTCCCCAAGAAGTACCTGATAGCTACTCTGTCCCTGTACAGCCCCGAGTCAAAAGGTACCGGCTCCCCACCGACTCTCAGACCAGTGATCGCCGAAAAGTCCAGAGGCGTCACGGTCATCTCAGCAAACCTCAAGTGAAACGTGTTGCTGGTGTCCCACCAACGTTCAACTAAAGCCCTCAGCAGCTTGGGGTCCGCCCGCGTCGGCGTCAGGAGCCGAATAAACTCCATGAAGCCCGTGCCCGCCACTATCTCTCTCACTGCCCCAGGCAAGCTCTCAAAACGCTCAAGGGAGTCCGACGAACCTCCGTACACAGGCAAGGAGGTGTGTCGCTGATTCAGAAAGCAAATACAAGTCTCTCAGGCGACAGTGATGGAATCATGCAAATACATAATTAAAAAGCAAGTACAGTAATCAAAATGCAATAACTGAAATGCATACCAGTGGACGTGCCGAGATATGGGTCTCCGGGTCCCTCCGCAAGGTCGTCTCACAGTAGAACAGGTGTATCGGCGAGTACACGTCACACCCCAGCGGTATAAAGAAGTGCACCCGTGGCACGTAAGTCTCTGGAGTAAACGGGGCCCTGCTGCTCTCAGCTATCTCCACCTCTGCCGCCAAGGACAACGGCTCTCCCGCAGCCTCAACTCCTCCCTGCCTCTCCTCCAGGACCACGTCCTGAACGTGCCCCGGCACTCTCTCCTCCAACACCTCAGCAAAGGTCGGATCCTCCCGAAGAATCCGCGCCAAGTCCTCGTCACTCACTCCCTCCAGTGTATCGGCCAAGCCTAAACCTGGAGTCCGGGAAGAACCAACTGCAGTAGGCGCAACTGGTGGGTCTGAGCTCTCTCCACCGCCGGTACCCCCTGTGCCCAGTGACTGAACCAAACCTTTAAAAACCCGAGAAGCCATCATAGTGGGTCCAGCCACCTCAGGGTGTGCCTCCTCCATCTCCTCGCCACTACTACTCGAAGCCCGAGCCTCCTCAACAGTCACCGTCTCCCCTCCCAGGTCCTTCCTGATCACCGGGATAGCCACTGACGTCCGCTCGCCCCTACCGGCACCTCAGCAACCAAAAAAGCACTCGAAAGGTCACCAGGTACCAAGCTCTCCTGCAAACCACTCTCAACACCCTCCCCAGCAGGTCTCTGCTCAACCAAAACATGCACACCCTCAATATCCATCTCCACCTCGGTGACCCGTGCGCCCGTGTCCGGCACATCAACCTCCATTGGCCCAGAACTGCTCTCGCCACCTTGCATGGCATCACCCCCACTACCCACGGTCTGATCAGGCACAGTACTGCTCACCGGAGTTTGACCTGTGATTGCCGAACTGCCACCACTACCAACCGAACCTTGGGCATCGCCCATACCCACTAAACCACCACCCGAAGCCACCATGTGTGGCATCCCGCCGCTTGAATCAACGGTATGGAAATCACGGCCGCTTGGTTCCGCCGTACGAGACCCATCTCTACTTACCGCCACCGCACGGTGCCCAATATCACTTGAAACCGCCTCGATTACACTAGCCTCACCCGAAATCGGCAAAGGTGGACTATCCATGGCCGAATCAACGGCTGGTTCTTCTCTTGCATGCACCAACGGCGGCGACTTCTCGCCTGAAGAGGTATGTTGATCTTGAGTATCACCGAGGCTCGCCATTGCCGGTTAATCTCTGAAGATTTCGATCAGAAATTGGAAGATAGGAGGAAGAAATTGGAAGCAAAGAGCGTCGGTTTACTCTATGATATGTAACCGATGAAATTTTGAACGAAGCATGAAAATCGGAGCAAATTTGGCGGTTTCAACCGAAATAGCTTTCGGCACCGTGCGGCGTGGAGTTTTAAACCGTGCGGCGTGCCTCTTTGAACAGTACGGTATCCCCCTTTCCTTTTTTTCAAAATCACACTTTGGCCCTCCCATTCTTTTGGTACTCTCGGATAAACCTCTCACTTTATCAAAAACCAAATTTTTGAACATCTATCAAAACAGATTTTTTTTTAAATTCCCCACGGAATTTACTAAATTTTGAAATCCTCCATGGTATTCACAACGGAATCATTTTTTTTAACGGTTTCCGAACCTCCAGAATTATTTTTTAACGGTTTCCGAACCTCCAGAATTACTTTTAACGGTTTCCGAACCTCCCGCAATTATTTTAACGACTTCCAGAGTCCCCGAAGTTATTTTTGACCTCCTGCAATTATTTTAAATGGTTTTCGAACCCTCCGAAATTATTTTTAACGGTTTTCGAACCCTCGAGATATTTTCCTCACTTTGCAAACATCGTTCATTTTTCCCTCATCGAAAATGAGGTCAACTTTTTACAACGGCCCCGCCGAACTACGATTGGTCTGATCCTCACAAACGAGGTACGTAGGAAGCTCCGAGCTCGACCAAGTTTCTTGTTTTCTCGCATGGTTAATCAAATTGGGATGTCCGAATCTTCAACGTGACATGCGCTAACTCGATGGTGACCAAGCCACGTCGAAGAGGGGCAACTATAGACACCCCAATTTTGATTATATATGCATCCCCGATGATGAAAGAGCATGCAAAATATACCTCGGAACGGTCCCTCGGGTCAAACGGGTCAGAAAAGTCAAAATTCCTAAAAGTACCTAAACCGTACGGCCACCTTCTTCAAACCGTACGGCCTAGAAAGCCCTTTTCACCGTGCGGTGTATGCTTTTGTACCGTACGGTACATATGCATATGACGTACGACATCACCGCCCTTTACCACGAATCCTGGAAACAATCATTTCTGCCCAGCAGCTCAGAACGAATCTCGGTTTCGTACTACGCCATTCCCTACTCCGTAGCTCGACTTCTTGCTTTAACTTGTGAAGGTGGTCAACCTCACTGCCTATATAAGTCGAGCTCTATCAACGGGCTCGGGACCGAAGATTTTTAAAAAGCAAAAAATTGTCTCTCTTACTGAAACAAATTGCCCTATCCAGCCACTCTCCAATCGTTATTACTCTTTTCAAAATCACTCAAAAAACCCGTATTCGAGGTCTACCAAGTGTCGCAAACCGAAAATTCAATCTCGTTCCGAAGGTATATTTGTAACGACCCAAATCCTCGAGCACCACAACTCACCAAAACCAACTCACTAAAAATTAGAGTTGCCCCTGTCTCCCCCTTCCCCTTTTCGTCTCGGCCACCCCTTCCCTCCTTTCAATCCAATTCGTACCCAATTTATTTATAAGCACCATGACTCACCAAGAACAATTCTCAAGTGTGGACACCTGTGCAGTAGTCAGCCTATTTTGTCTTCTCTTAGACATGCACTCACACAATGCTTATTCATCAAGGACTCTTCATGCACACACCCACGTACCAAATATCACGTGGCCACCAACTTACCTTTCCTCGACCAATTCTTATCATAGTCGTCATACCTTTCTTTTTGTTATTTCTCTTTCTTGTCTCACTCATTCCTTGGGCATTTTTGGCCCCATTATGGGTCCCACCAACCCATTTCATACGTCAAACTTATATAAAGCATTTTGAAATTATTTGAGAAGTTTACCAATAACAATGCCAAACGGGGTATCACAACATTGAGTATTTTTTTATCAATTTCTACGCTCCTGAGGGGAGGTTTCAGGTTTAGGGTGGTTCCATGCCTCCCCTAAGCCTAGCAAAACCAATTTCTTTTCAACAAATTCCACAACCCACGGGTTGTTCTCGTCTCTGAAAGTAACGCCGTGAACATTCACGATATGTTCCACGATGTTTACTTATAGCAGAGGTACATTATAAATCTTTTCAAAAGATTTCTGACTGAGAAATCATGACTTTGTACTAAGAAAATACCCATTTTTCTTCTCTGGTCCAAGAACAAAATTTAAAAAAGTATTCAACAATGGCACCGCATGGCCTCGGCAAAGGCACCGTGCGGCATATGTTTAGACACCGTACGGTGTAAGTGGCGAAATGAAATTTTATGCTCTGTTTTCGGTTTTTTGTGCTCTGTTTTCTAAAATAACCAGGGGGTCTAATTGCAATTGACCCCCTCTGTTTCCATTTCTTGCACTTTCATCCCCTCATTTTATTATTTCATGTCAATTAATGTCAATTCGTATATTATGTGATTTATTTATTGCTTCAATGCATTATTTCCTCCTGTTTTATTTATAAACTGTTTATATGAATAAAAGTTTTTGATAAATATCTTTTCAGAAAAATCCCACAAATATTTAGTAAAGACCGGAAAATCCCGGGCACGCGGGGTGCATTTTTCAAAGAAAACCTTCCCCGTGGTAACCTGGCTCCCGAACCCAAATCTCTATTTTTCGCAGACCAAACCCCTTTTTCAGCGGCACAAAAAAGAGTCATATTATTTTTCTAAACGGTTCCTCGGGTACCTAACATTTTCCAAAAATTAAACCACGGGTGGCGACTCTAAATTTTCTTTTTTCCTAAAAATTCACCCCTTTCTCTTTTCAAACAAACCGCGTGGGCCGCCGACCGTCCACAGGTTGTCATCGATTATTTCACCAAGTGGGTTGAGGCTGCCTCATACACAACTCTTACAACAGTTTAGGTCGCTCATTTCATCAAGCAGAACATCATCTACCGGTATGGCGTGCCTCACGCATGTCTGACAATGGTGTTCATTTCAAGGGTAGAGTTGCAGAAGTTCTCGAGGATTTTGGGATTCAGGTCCACAAGTCGACCATTTACCGGCCGCAAACCAACGGAGCTGTAGAAGCTGCCAACAAAACTATCAAGTCAATACTGGAAAGAACTATTCAGTCTGCAAGAAATTGGCACGATCAGTTGCCGTTAGCACTTTGGGGATACCGGACATCTATCCGTACTCCGACAGGGGCAACACCCTATTCTTTGGTTTACGGTATGGATGTCGTTCTCCCTATCGAGCTTGAAATACCATCTCCAAGGGTCTTGATAGAATCAGACATCGAAGAAGCTGAATGGCAAAGCGCAAAGTTCGAAGAACTCATGTTGTTCGATGAGAGGACGCTCAAAGCCTTGTATCACGTTCAAGGGTATCAGCATCGAATTGCGCGCGCTTTTAACAAGAAGGTTAAGTCCAGGTATCTGCAAGAAGGAGACATGGTTCTGAAGGAGATCCGGGCTCCAGTTTTTGATCCACGCGGGAAATTTCGGCCGAAGTGGGCAGGACCCTATATTATCAAGAAAATTCTGTCTGGAAGTGCAACTCAGCTCATCGATCTCGACGGCAACAAATTCTCTACATTGGTCAACATGGATCAGCTCAAGAGACACTACCCCTGAGAGAAGGTCGCTCAACCGAAAACCGCAAGGGCGGGCGGTGCCAGGCAAAAATTAGAGCAAGTCTGCTAAGTCGAAAACCCACATCAGGCGGCTTAGGTAAAATTCAAGACAAAATCAATCAAAAGCTCGCTAGACTGAAAACCCGAAAGGGTGGTACTAGGCAGAAGTTAGAACACAAAAGGAGAGCGAAAATACTCGAGCGAACCTAGCAAACAATTATATGCATGAACTACGTCATGACCTGATTCCTTCTTAAGGATGCTTAGGCATCCTCACATTGAGGACCGGTCGCAATCTTTTGAAACATCTCTTGAGTTGATCCACAGCCGTCACTCGCGCTTATAATCACATTCAATGAGAATCAAAGCAGAAAATTTTCATAATTCACTTTTATTCAAACTAAATTCTTCGATTACATGGCTGAGAATGAATCTTTCACACAACAGAACAACACAAAAAGTAAAGCTTCGGCCCACATGAAACATGTCATGGGTCAGCAATTTATTTCGGGTACATTAAGACTAAAGCAAAAGTCAAATTTGATTCCCATTCTCTCTTGCTGCAATCTTTTGTGTCAACCATCTTTTGTAACGCCCTGGAAGCATAATGCTGGGATACTGATCTCTGGGAACAGTAATGCACTCTCTCCAAGTACGCTGATAGGCCTGGATTGTTGCATGGTTGAAATTGGGCATGACAAAGTTTTCAGAATATACAGGCGGTGTTGTTTGACTAACGCCAAGCTGTCGAAGAAAACAGTAAAGGATGTAAAAGGTCCAGCAGGTCAGACCTGCCAGCACTACCTGACGACGTCCCAGGTTGCTCACTGTCATAGTTGGGCGATTCAGCCAGTTCAAGTGCCAAGAAATTGTGTCCTCTTTCTGTTGAGAAAGCACCTGAACCCAACCAGGAACACTCCAGTGAAACTCCAGGTAATCCCTCTGAACGAAACCTTGTGTCTCGTGAATCCTGTTTCGCGGCACTGCCTCCAGAAGAGCAGCCTTATCGCATAACCAAATCTACATGAGAGAAAAGACAAGTAAGGAACCATAGAAAGCCAAAACACTAGCGTTGAGGTAAAAAGAGAACGAGTGGTAAACCAGAAAAAGGAGAGCTGAGTGAGAAACCTACATGTAGGAGCAAAGCACTGCCTTCAAAGACATTTGTCCACCCAGCGTGGACTCCATCCAAGCCCATCAAAGTTTCAACCAGAACCATTGGAGCTACATCTTTGCGCTCCTCAATCTGCCTAGCCACTCCCGCCAATGTTGCACTTTCCTGATGATCTGAGCGAACAAACAAAAATGCCGCAAGGATCACGAGACACAAAACAAAGCCTTCAGAACGAAACTGGCTGATCAAGCGCGAGATGTTAAGCACACCTCCCTGGATCATAGACCTTGCCGCACTTTTGCTCAAACTCAGCTTTGTGGACAGCACATCAGCATAACTCACTCCCTGAAGAGGAATGACGAGCGTCTCCAAGTCAAAACCTCCAAGGTACGCATGGAACTCTTTTTCTTTTTTTTTTGCATAAATTAGCTTGAAATAAAAAGAGGCTAAGCGAATATACAGCCTACAAGGGGCATACCCCAGGAGGAAAACAAAAGAAAGAAAAGACAAGACAAGAAAAATTGTAGAAACCTGAGCCAAATGGCTACAAAATGACTAGCAGAAATACAACAAATGTTTCCAGTCCATCTATGAAGAAGGAATAGAAACAGATGTCAAAGTGAGTAAATGTCTACATATATCTGATGCTGATCCAGAAGATTTGATTTTCAACCATTGAGGTAAACTGGATACAGTTCAATAATGAACTTGCTTGATCCCATGACTAGGCCCAATATTCTGATGGGGAAGAAATTAAACCATGAGGGCCGAGATGGGCTTGAAGAGATTCACAACCATTTGAAATATCAACCAAACATCTCACATGAAGACAGGCCTATAACAGCCCGAAAGGTGTACAGCTCTTTGAGCTTGGGCCTTGTGAGCCATTGGAATGGGGACCCGCATGTTGGGCCGGAATGATCGAGGATCTGATCTAGGATCTGATTAGCATGGAATGGGCTTGAAGCCTTGATGCTACCTCACTGTGGATGAGGACATTGTAAATGTTCCTAGAGACAACCCCTCTAGGATAGGCAATAGAATAATATGGTAAGACCAGTCGTAATAACCATCCCAACATGGGTCAATTACAAACTTCTCCTAACAAAATAATAGTAACATAACCGAATACTACCCAAAGATGATGGGCAACAGGCTGCCGAACAAACTAACAGCAATGAGAATCTGGAAATTTACATTTGCAGCTTGTGAGTCTTCCTACTGAGAATTCCCAACTCCCATTCGATCAAGGACTAATAGCACCAAGCTATCGGTTCAACTATGAGTCAAAACTGTCCAAAATGGACAGCACCACTGCTCAAAACGCAGCAAAGTATTCCAATCAAGCTGTATAGAACGAATGACAAAAAGTACTGCCCAGACATGGCAGCGCTCATGTACGTAGAACTAACCTCAGTACATAATACAAATGCATAGCAAAATGGATTGGCGACTTCAATGCCATAAGAACTCCCCAGGAGAAGGCTGGTGGCCTTAGGCAATGGCTGCCCTACATGGAGGAGTTCAATGATTGTCTCTATCAAGCAGAACTTGATGACCTCAGATACACAAGTTGCTATGACACATGGGCAAACCAACAAATATCACCCTATCAAGTGTCTACCAAAATTGATAGGGTACTTGTTAATGAGAGCTGGATCAAGGCCCATACTTACTCCTCTGCTCATGCACTTTCGGATCCCAGAAACGGACAGCAGCATGGAGCAACTCAGGATGTATGGTTACATCCCGAATGTAGTGCACTGATGCCAATCTATGATCACAGAAGTTCAGCCAGCCCAGGCCATCGAGTTCGTCAAGCCAGGGACGGACCAAAGCTGAAATACTAACGGCCATTTGAAGAACGTAGAAGGAAACTTGGAGAATGGTTTTTGGGATGGATATGCCATGGAAACAAGGCTACTTATAGCCATTCAAGCAAGAAAAATTCAAAAATCTCAAAAAAGGTGCACCTCGGGAAGCGTGCCACATCAAGAAACGCGAGGATAATGCAAAGTTTGTAAACTTTCCCAAAATAGGGTTTGGTTCAGCATTCCAAAGCCCTTGGACGTCCAAACATGCATTGGAAAATCAAATCATTAGCCAGACTGCAAGCAAACAATGTCAGAAGTGGACCTACTGAACAGCAGCACCGTACGACATACAAATGTGCACCGTGCGGCACCTATTTCTACACCGCACAGTGTCAGTGGCCATTTCTTGGCCAAAATTCCAAGATGATTATCCAAGGCTTCTTTTGGCCACTTTTCTTGTACATACAGCTCAAATGAGTATCCAAGGCTTAGTGGAGGAATTGTTTGGCATTTTCAAGAATGTCTCGATAGATGAATACGCCAAAAACCCCGGATGCGGAGATTTGGGCGAGATTTGGGAACTTTTCTACAACTTCTCGGTATATTCACTTCAAGCAAGGGCATGTTATGCATTTTCAAACTCGGGAAAGATATGTCAAGCATGTTTCATGGATTTGCAAGCATCGTGACATACATTCGGGATTTGTGCTATTAATCAAGTCAAGTTATCAAGCTTCGGGGCATTTACACTCTAAATTCCTCCCATTCATTCTCTTTCCAGTTTCCTACAAAGCCAAAAATGTCCAATTCTATCGAGTCAATTCACGTGTCTCTCCCAGTTTCAAATTTTTATACATGCATTTCCCCACAGTGTCTCACACCTTCTCGGTGCTAGATTTGGTTTTTAATTCAAGTCTTTGTTAATATAAGTCATTTTACATAACGGAATGCGAATTTTTATAAAACCATGTGCAAACATCCATGTCATGAGTGATAAAAAGTGTATATATCCAGGGGCAAAACAGGCCCAACATCATCAAATCTACCACAGCGCACAGGCCGCATCCATGAAAATAAAATAAAAACGGGCAAACAAGCGCCTAAATCAAAGCAGGCACGCAGGCCTAACCTACCAACTCAAGTACGGGGCCTCTTCTGCAGCCGTGGCCTAAACTCCTCAGACTAAGCAGGACCCATGCCCTCCTCCTCACTGCTCTCTGTCTCTCCCTGCCTAAAAGTCCACCGTGACGGCGGAGCTGAACCTCCTGGTATACTCACTCCCGGTCTCTCAGCTAAAGACTGGCGGTCTCGAAGCACTCTGTCAGACAGAGGAGCTACAGGACCACCTCCAGCATGCCTCACCCTCCCGTGCTCTGTCCACAGAGATGGAGACATACTCTGCACAAACAAAACAACTTTCATCAGTATACAAGGCTGATATACAAATTTGCAAGAACAAAAAGTACAAGTAACAAGGCAAAAAGGATTACCTGAGAAGTCCCCCTGCCTGGAGAAGGGCTACGACCAGCTCTACACCAAACTCCTCTGCTGGCTCCTCCAGCTCCACTACTCGCTCCTCTCACAGCTCTGTCTGCACTACCAGCTCCGGCTCCACCACCTCTGTTAGCCCCCCGGCACCTCAGCCTCTGTCGCCGCCTCCAGCTCTGGCTCCACCACCTCTCTCAGTACCGCCACCACCACGGGCTTCACCTATGGCTCCCCGAGCTCCTCCACCACCTCTAACACCTCTACCTCTGCCAGGTCCACTCTCTCTGATCACCACTCACGACTCAGCTCGGGGACGCACTAGAGGAATGTCGCCTATCATCAGCCGGCGCACTAAAGCCTCAAGGTTAAGGATTGACTGATAGGACTCAGACGCCCAGCTGGCAGGAATCTACAAAACAAAGAAAAAATGTTATGCAGGTATTCCAAATAATGATTAAGAGAATGCAAACTAAAATGTATTTTCTTTCTTTTACAGGTTACCTGAACAGAAGAAAGGTCAGGCGGGGGTGCAACAAAAGGGATGTCCAGCACTCCCATCATCCTTCCAGCCGACTGGACTTCTATCTCTCTCCTCAACACTGGCAAAGTGGTCTCCGTAGCTGCTATAAGGGTCTCCATGTCCAAGAAGCTAGCCAGGTCTTCAGTGAGAAAGGCCTCCCAGTCTGAAGAATTGCTGAAAGGGAGCTCAGTGTCCAGAACAGTGTACCTCTCTATCTCCGCCCGTGTGTACTCGTCAGTCCGCTGTATGCTAGAGGGAATACACCCCGGTATCCTGAAGTGCTCCAACCTAAGGGACTGATGAGGCACCCTCTTTCCCAGGTACCACTGCCAACCGTACGGGGACTCCAGCAGTACCCGTCCATGTGTCACCTCCCTGCTCCGCTGCTAGTACTCGTCTGGTACTTCATCCCAGACATGCCACCTCATCTGCAAGAGAATTTCAGCTTCATCAGGAAAGTTGAAAATAGAACAGAAAGCTCAAATTTGAAAGCAAGTGCAAAGTCATACCGTATTGCTGTCAGTCTGGTCCAAAAAGCGACGAAAATCATTCACCCTCCCCATGTGTATACCATTGCCTCGGTGCTCTCGGTCCCACCTTACCGCTAGGGGGATCACATCCGGGTTGCCATGTCTATTTGCCGGCGGATACATCCCCAGCACCTCATAGGCCCACACCTGCATGGTTAAAGGCATCATCAGCAAACGAAAGCAACAATATACATGGCAATATCTCAAAGTACTGGAAAACAAAAGAAAGCATGCAAAATCTTATCTCAAGCACCCTCCAGAAGCCGCTGAGGCTCGTCCCCTCACCGCGGCTAACGGAACCCAGAAAGCAGTAAAGGGTACATAGTGTTGCGCCTCAAAAGTCCAAACTGGACACTCTGCTCAAGTCCGCCAGTGCCGGGAGCCAACCCAGGTGAACCCCACTCCGCCTGTTCGGGAACAGGGACACACCAAACAAGTACAGCAAGTAAGCTCTAGCCATTTGAGCCGCCTCTGTCGGCGACTCTGGCTCGTGGTCCCATATGGCCGGCAAGTGGTCAAACCGCACCATGGGCTCTCCCTCTCCAACCTCTCTCCCCAAAAAGTACCTGATAGCCACTCTGTCCCTGTACAGCCCCGAGTCAAATGGTATCAGCTCCCCACCGACTCTCAGACCGGTGATCGCCGAAAAGTCCAATGGCGTCACAGTCATCTCAGCAAACCTCAAGTGAAAATGGTTGGTGGTGTCCCACCAACGCTCAACTAAAGCCCTCAGCAGCTTGCGGTCTGCCCGCGTCGGCACCAGAAGTGGATAAACTCCATGAAGCCCGTACCCTAAACTATCTCTCTCACTGCCCTTGGCAAACTCTAGAAACGCTCATGGGAGTCTGACGAACATCCGTACACGGGCAAGGAGGTGTGCCGCTGATTCAGAAAGCAAACATAAGTCTCTCAGGCAATAGAAATGAAAAGCAAGCACAGTGATCAAAGTGCAATAACTGAAATGCATACCAGTGGACGTGCCGAGATATGGGTCTCCGGGTCCCTCCGCAAGGTCGTCTCGCAGTAAAACAAGTGCACCGGCGAGTACACGTCACACCCCAGCGTTATAAAGAAGTGCACCCGGGGCACGTAATTCTTTGGAGTAAAAGGAGGCCTGCTACTCTCAGCTATCTCCACCTCCGCCACCAAAGACATCGGCTCTCCAACAGCCGCAGCCTCTCTCTGTCTCTCCTCCAGAACAACGTCCTGAACGTGCTCAGGCGCTCTCTCCACCCTCAGAACAGCAGCAAAAGTCGAATCCTCCTGAAGTATCCGTGCCAGGTCCTCGTCCCTCACTCCCTCCAGTGTGTCAGCCAAAGAGAAACCTGGAGTCCGGGAAGAACCAACTACAGTAGCGACAACCGGTGGGTCAGAGCTCTCCCCACCACCAACACTCCCTGTGCCCAGTGACTGAGCCAAACCCTGAAAACCCGAGACGCCGTCATGGTGGGTCTAGCCACCTTAGTACGTGGCTCCTCTCTGACGTCCATCTCCTCACCACTACTGCTCGAGTCCCGAGCCTCCTCAACTGTCACTGTCTCATTCCTTAAGTCCCTCTTGATCACCGGGATAGGCACTGACGTCCGCTCACCTCCTACCGGCACCGCGACAACTAAAGAAGCGCTCAAGAGGTCACTGGGTACTAAGCTCTCCTGAGAACCAGTGTCTACACCCTCCCCGGTGGGTCTCTGCTCAATCATCACATGCACACTCTCAATGTCCATCTCCACCTCGGAAACCTGTGCACTCGTGTCCGGCACGTCAACCTCCATGGGTTCCCAACAACTTTCGCCACCCTGCATGGCTACATTATCACCCCCCGTGGGCCGATCATCGACAATATCACTCGCCTGAGTTTCACCCGCAACCGCCGGAGCAACACTACTACCAATTGGACCTTGAACTTGACCCATCTCCGTTGAACCACCACCGGATGTCACCACGCGAGACCCCTGACCACTTGGCTCAGCCGTGTGAGAGCCGTCTCTACTCACCTCCACCGTACGAGGCGTTTCCCCTCCAAATGACACCGTGCGGTACTCAGCGTCACTCGAACTCGCCTCAACCGAACCGACTAGGTTCGAAGGGGCCTCACCCATCAAAGTTATATCACCCACGGCTGATTGGGTTGCCGTGCTTTCTCCCTCACGAATCGGCGGTGAGTACTCCTCACTGGAGGACAAGGATCGGTCTTCACCATCACCGGATTTTACCATGGCTTCAAAGAATAGAGTTTTGATTGGAAGGAGGAAGAGGAAGATTTTGGACAAGAAGAGGTCGGTTTCCCCTTTTTCTCTTACAAAGTAACTAACCAAAATTCGAATCAAGAAACGTGGGAGCCGGAGATTTTTGGCGGTTATAGAGCTCTCGGTCGAAGAATGGCTTCTAGAACCGTGCGGCGCAAAACCTTCACCGTACAGTACCCCCTCTTCCCTTTTACAAAAATTACATTTTTCCCCTTTCATTTGCTTATGCTTTCAGGAAAGCCCATCACTTTACCCAAAACCATGTTTTTGGGCATTTATCAAATCCAATTTTTCAAATCCTCCACAGTGTTCGTTTCAAATCTCCCTCGAATTATTTTGAACGGCTTTCAGAGCCCCCAAAAGCCCATCACTTTACCCAAAACCATGTTTTTGGGCATTTATTAAATCCAATTTTTCAAATCCTCCACGGTGTTCGTTTCAAATCTCCCCCGAATTATTTTGAACGGCTTCAACGCCCCGAATTATTTTGAACGGCTTTCAGAGCCCCTGAGTTATTTTTTTAACGACTTTTGAGCCCTTGAAATAATTTTTCACGGTTTTCAAAACCTCCAAAGTATCTTTAAACGGTTTTAACAGCTTTCTGAGCCTCCGAAATATTTTCCCTCACTTTGTAAACATCATTCTTTTTTTCCTCATTGAAAAATGAGACATCAATTTTCATAACGGCCCCGTTGAACTACGATTGGTCTGATCCTCACAAACGAGGTACGTAGGAAGCTCCGAGCTCGACCATTTCCTATTTTACTGTTTTGTAGCACAATAGTCAAATTGGGATGTCCGAATCTTCAACGTAACTTGCGCCAATACAATGGCGACCAAGCCACGTCGAAGAGGGGCAACTGTAGACACCTCAATTTTGATGACTTGTGCATCCCCGATGATGAAAGAACACGAAATATACCTCGGAACGGTCCCTTGGGTCAAACGGGTCAAAAGAACCAAAATCCCAAAATCACCTGAACCGTACGGCTTTCTTCTCAGAACCGTACGATCCAAAATTCCCTTGACACCGTACGGCTTCTATAGTTGCACCGTGCAGCACCATTTTGCACACCGTACAGTGTCGTTGTCTTATCACCATAATTCCCAGGTTGCCCAGCAGCTCAGTTTCGCTCGGGTAACACGGCAAAAGCCATCATTTTGGTGTACAAATCTCACCCGATGAAGATGAGTACGACATCTCCTCGCCTATATAAACCCACCTCCGCTGAACGATTTCGGCTGGCTACAAACTCACATACGAATCGACCGAGAATTTTTGAAAGCCAAAAGTAGTTCCTCCCAGACAAAAAAATCTAATTATTCCTCTAGCCATTTTCAGAAATTGTTGATACCATTCCAAACTCACCCAAAAATCACAGTTGAAACTTCAAACCCAAAAATTTATCCAAGTGTTTGATCCAGAGAAACAATCCGAAGGTATAAATCATGTTTTTCCAATCCAAAATCCAGTTCGGTAGTCCTGAGGGGTGTTTTCGAACATGAGGAGAGCATCACTGCTCATCCTTATGTTTGAATGATCATCTTCCAGTAAGGTATAATCTCTCGGGTATTCATCATACGACATTGTTGATTGTCGTGTGATACTACCATTTGGAGATACATTTCAATATATTTCATAATAACGTCTTTAGTCTCTTGGTTTAAGCAATAAATAATTTTACAAAATCATCTCGGGCTTATTGTAGGAAAACAAATTTTGAAAAATGTTTGCCAGTGGGAACCGTACGGCATTCACATCTACACCGCACGGTGTACTTTTGTATTCCGTACGGCGTTGAGGGCAGAATCCCATTTCAATGCTCTGTTTTTCCATCATAGTGCCCAGTTTTCGGAGAAAACTTGTAGACATGTAAATTACAATCGGCCCCCCTCTGGTTTCTTGTCATTGCTATTATGCCCCCTTTGTTTGATTATTTATTTGATTGTTCATTTATTATGTGATTTAATTACTGCAATTTATTTCTTTACGCACATTATTGCTGTTATTTTAATTTACTGTTTATGTGAATAAAGTTTTCAATAAAATCTTTTCATAAAAATCTCACAAATATTTAGTAGAGACCAGAAAATTCCGGGCACGCGAGGTGCTTTTTCAAACAAAACCTTCCTCGCGGGTAACCTGGCTCCCGAACCCAAATCTCTATTTTTTGCAGACCAAACCCTTTTTTCAGCGGCACAAGAGTCATATTATTTTTCTAAACGGTTCCTCGGGTACCTAACATTTTCCAAAAATTAAACCCCGGGTGGCGACTCTAAAATTTTCTTTTTCCCTAAATTTGCCTCTTTTTCAAAACAAACAAAAAGCGCGTGGGCGCACCGTCCACAGATATATATATATATATATATATATCATGCATATAGTGGCGTGACCCAACTCACCAATACTATTGACCCAAAATAGGATCTCACTTTATAATGAATCAAAGTCAACAACACTAAATGTATATATCTATTAATTATATCTGGATTAAAAGCATAAGCATTCATAATAACCATAAGGTTCTAATTGTCTTATAATGTCAGTATTAAGACAATTACCTTAAAGCGGTCCTGTCCAATGCACACAAAGTGTACTAGTACAATGAGTTGGAACTAGAACCGTTCCCTGTAGTCAAGACAGACCTACTAAAACATTGTACTACAATCCTACTGACAGTGTGTCGAATTCCATGTAAAATTGTGAACCAAAAACTTATATTCCACAAGAACCGATGATCCAATCTTCCGTGTGTAAGTCGTACTCTACACACTGGATCATCTACTATGTAGAATAAAAGACACATGCACAACATACAATTATACCATGCAAAAATTGCCCATAAAAGATTCTCATAAAAAAAGGATAAAACTGATTAATATTTAACTAATTTAATATTAATTCATTACATAAAAGCATGACTTTTAGTAAAACTTTCTAACAATCTCCCACTTAGACTTAAAACCATGTTGCCACGAATCTCACTTCCATTCCCTTTACGTGACTATTAAAAGTCTTGGCCTGTAAGCCCTTGTAAAAGGATCTGCTAGGTTGTTAGCTAATGCAATCTGGGTCATGGCAACATCACCTCTTTGTACGATCTCTCGAATCAGGTGATACCTACGCTCGATGTGTTTTCCCTTCTTATGAATCTTTGACTCCTTCAAGTTAGCAATTGCACCACTATTATCATAATATATTGAAATTGCTGACCGCATCAAAGTTACCACTTCTAGATCCATCAAGAAGTTCTTGAGTCAAACGGCTTCCTTGGCTGCTTCAAAAGCTACCACATACTCGACCTTCATGGTGGAATCAGCAATACACGATTGCTTGATACTCCTCCAACTTATGGCTCCACTTCCTAAGGTAAACACATATCCCGAGGTCGATTTACTAGAATCCTTATTTGATATAAAGTCTGAGTTTGTGTACCCACAAGGCACCAGACTGTCTGACTGGTACACCAATATATAATCCCTAGTTATTTTCAGATACTTGAGTATATGTTTTATACCAATCCAATCTACTTGTCTATGGTTAGACTAAAATCTGCTAACCATGCCTAAGGCAAAGCAAATATCAGGTCTAGTACACATCATAGCATACATGAGGCTTCCTATTGCTGAAGCATAAAGAACTACCTTCATTTTTTTTCCATCTCCTCAGATGTCTTAGGACACTGATCCTTGGATAGATTGATTCCATGTCTGAAAGGAAAGAATCATTTCTTGGAATCTTGCATGCTAAAATAAGTAAGGATCGCATCGATATAGGAAGCTTAAGATAAGCCCAACATCCTTCATATCGAACTGGCTGAATGACCACACATTTACTGTAAACAACACTTCTACATCGTTTCCGATGAGCAAGAAATCATCAACATATAACACCAGAAACACCACCACTTTTCCGTTGCGCTACTTGTACACACACAACTCATCCGGACATTGATCAAAACTAAAAGGCTTGATTACTTGATCAAAACAAATGTTCCAAGACCTACATGCCTGCTTAAGTCCACAAATGAACTTCTTAAGCTCGCACAACATGTGCTCATGATCTTTTGCCAAAGTTCTGCATCTTTATCTTATAGTGCCTCGTTGTAGTTACACGGTTCGGCACGTTGTTATTCAGGGATCATATCACAAGATTCTCCAAACAACGTATACTGACTAGGTGGAACAATAACCCTCCCACTACGACGAGGTACTGGTGTGTCAATAACAATTTTTTGTAGAGTAACCTCTTGTACTATGGGTGTTGAAGAAGTCTACACTGGTCTATTACCTCTCAATTCTTCTAGAACAATCTACTACAGGGCTTATGATCTATGACATAGTCCTCTAAGTATCAAGCATTGGTGCTAACAATGACCTTTTGATGCTTAGGACTATAGAATAGTCCAACTTTCATTTTTCTAGGGCACCCCACAAAAACAAACAAACATTTGTCCTTGATTCCAACTTATCTGCTTTCCTTTTCAGCACATGTGCTAGACTACCCCAATCCCAAACATGCCACTGACTAGGTTTGAGCCCAGTCCACAGTCTATGGGTGTAGTTGGTACTGACTTAGATGGTACCAAGTTAAGAATGTACGCTATTGTTTCTAGTGCATGTCCCCAAAATGAATTTGGTAAATCTGAATAACTCATCACTGATCTCACCTTATCCATAAGAGTCTTATTCCTTCTTTCTGCTACACCATTATGTTGTGGCATACCTGGCACAGACAACTGGGACGTAATCCCTTCTTCTGCAAAGTAATTCCTAAATTCTCCCAAGAGGTATTCGCCACCACAATCAGATCGCAGTGTCTTGTTATATTTATCCAGAAGCTTTTCCGTTTCCGGTCTATGCTCCCTGAATTTCTCAAAGCATTCGGACTTACGGTGCATCACATAAATGTAATCATATCTTGAGTAATCATCAATAAAAGTATTGAAAAAACCACCTCTATCTCAAGTATTCATAGGTCCACACAAATCAGAGTGAACCAATTCCAACGGTTCTTTGGCTTCATTCCCTTTAGTTGAAAAGGGCCTCTTAGTCATTTTACCTTCTAAACAGGATTCATAGACTGGAAGTGCCTCCACTTCCATCGAACCCAAAGGTCCATCCCTAACCAGTCTAGAAATCCTATTTAGATTAATATGATATAGGCATAAGTGCCAAAGATACATTAGGTTCAACTTAAAAGGCTCTTTCTCTCACATGGCAATCTATTAGTGTTATTGAACTCTTTTAGGTGCATCGTAGGAAAGTTAAGATTACTAATGTAGAGATTGTCAACCAACGAACCAGAACAAATAAAACTTTTATTTAACTTAATAACCACGTAGTTATTAAAATAAACCAAAATTTCCATCTTTAACCAAATTAGAAACCGAAACTAAGTTTCTTCTAATTCAATGAACATAAAGACAATCTCTCAAAATTAAATGCCTACTGCAATTGCTGCTACTTTTGTAGCACTTCCCATATGTAGATAAATCTCTCCATCACTAAGTCTCCAGGTTTTCTGAAACCCTTGCATTAAATTGCAAATATGATTAGTGGCACCCGTATCTACACACCAAGTACTAGTAGATAACACCACTAACCATAATTCAACCACTAGTGAAAAAGATTTACCTCGATTGTTCACATTATTGAGATAAATCGGAAAACTTTTCTTCTAATGTCCTTTCTGCTTACAGTGAAAACACTTGCCCTTAGGCTTTTTCACTCTACCTTTAGGCCCATGAACTTCCTGAGGAACCGTGGCTTGTTGTTGAACCTTTTTTCTGCTTCTTGTTGCCTTTTGGCTTAGAAGTAGAAACCTCTTCATCCACAAGCACAGTTTTCTATTTGTTAATCAAAAGACCCTCGACTAATTTGAAGCTCTTTCAACGATTCCATCCAAATAATAATCCATTTTTCTTATATTGTAATTCAAGCGAAACTGCTAAAAAAGGCTTAGCCAGCAACTAGAGCACAATATCAACCTGGGTTTAACCCTCGATTTCAGCTCCTAGGATCTCCAGTTCATTCAAAAGACCTATTATCTTCAGAACATGATCCTTTACTAGGGTCGTTCAACAAATGTTATATTCCTCAACTCCCACATTGCAACTTGCCTAACTGCACGATTCTACTCCCCAAACATATATTTTAGGTTATGCATCATGTCATAGGCAATTTCTATAAATTGATTCTATAAATTGATGTTGATGTTGCAATACATTCGGCAGAAAAGCCAGAATGTAACACCGCGCCACCTCATCAGTCGTAACCCAATCCTTATAACACTAAATTTCAGGTTCTGTTGCAATTTTCGTGGGTTTGGGAGAGCACACCTCAGAGAGCACAAATTTGGTCCCCTAAGTAGTCAACACAATATCCAGATCCTTTTCTAGTTAACAAAATTAGGTCCAGTAAATTTGTTTTCTTTGAGTATGACAACAAGTGAATTGAAACAATCCATTTTTGAATCTGAGAATCATATAACAACAATTATGAAGGGCAACTAATAAACCTTTTGTATTTCTATTAAATTGCTTCCCTCAACTAGTCTTGTAATAACCCGAATTTTCGTAAATAAAAATTCGAATTATAATTTTAATAATAATAATTTTCTCAGAAAATTATTTAATTGTCTATCAATTTATTTAAATTAGTATATATTCATCCGTGTGATTACGTACACATGCCAAGGATAATACGATAATTCACCTAGCATTTAATCTAGCCCTATCTAGAATCTAATGCCTAGATTTTGTATAAGATACATATAGGTGAGATATATATATATATATATATAGAGAGAGAGAGAGAGGCCGTGAGAGAGAGAGATGGCTAGAGAGAGAGAGGGAGAGTTCAATTGAACAAATCCCAATTTTGACCAAATCACCCAATTTTGACTTTCCAATTATGGTATATCTATCCATTTATTGTGTTGTCTCCCTCAGGGAGACACAATCTACCCACTGACGCGCCTAGATTTCCTAGCTATTAACTTCCCACCAATTATCAGTACCATTTGTTCCGGAAGCCTATGTAGTCGCGTATAACTTACACTGCGAAACATGATTAGGTGATTTCCCCTTGCATTATTGATGATGCACCTATTAATAGCATGACGCGCCTAATAAGTAGCATGACGCACCTATAGATTTAATGACGCACCTATAGATATGGTAGCCTCATAGCCTTTATTGCTCTGCAGTACAATTTACTCCGGTAATGTAGCTAGTTGCGTAAAAACTACACAGAACGGTTACGTAGTCACATTAATTTCCCTTGCATTATTGGCATAGTATGACGCGCCTATAGATTTGATGATGCGCCTATAGATAGGGTGACCTAATAGCCTCATGTTTCTTTACAGTACAAACTAGTCCGAAAACTAGCCTATCGCGTAGAAATTACACCGGAAGGACTCTTGCATTATTAGACTAGCCATTATTAACCTAGGGAGAATATATTCTCTCATTTATTACACGTCATAAGATAAGATTGCGTCATAAGATGAGATCTTAGCCTTAATAGCCTCATGTTCAATTGCAGTGCAAACTAGTACCGAAAATGTAGTTAGTCGCGTATTTCTACACTATGGAAAGTGACTACATGAATTTCCCCTTGAATTATTGTACCTCAAGCTATAGAACAATAGCCTTGTGCCTATAAAACCTATGAGAATATCTCCTTATAATTACGCGTCATAGATTCATCTCATGATGAGATTCTTGCCATCATGGTGGAGCAATTTCCAAGAAGGAGAGGGAGAGAGGGGGGCCGGCCTTATGAGGGAGGAGGAGAGCTCACTCATTTGCCTATAAATAGAGAGCACTTCTCACTTGAAATCTCACACCAAAATCCTCTCTCACTCTCATAGTTCTTGTTGGAAGCTTTCTTAGTAGAAAAGTCTCCAAAGTTCTTCAAGTTCTTGAGTGTTCTTCAAGAAACTCAACCTCCACCACCACTCTCCACCTTCCAAAGCCGCCCCTAGATCTTAGTTTAGAAGTTCCGGCATACCCTCCGGCGTTTCTAAGAAAGTTTACTTTCTTTTCGACTCCGTTACTCCACCCGTCCACCTATAGCTTTGTCTTCTTCCGTTTGAAATCGGAATACGGTAATAATCTTTATCTAAGTTTCTACTAATTATTTTAGCGCAACTTTAATTTTTAGTAATGTTATAATGCCCGGTTTAAAAATAAAAGTGAGTAGTTTTACGGTTTCGAAAAAGAAAAGGGTTGTGATTCTAAAAATACTTTTACGAACTTACACAGTCGTTATAATGCCCGAATGAAAAATGATATTTCAAATTTACGCAGTTATAATGTCCGATTGATTTTTGGAAACATACGTGAACGGTTGCATTTTGAAAAGGCGAAATTATCGACAAATGAGAATTTTCTGAAAAGGACTCCGTGGAATATTTTTGGGAAATGAGGAAAATGTTCTATGACTGACTTGAGACTGTGGAATGACCCAAGGCTATCACCCTTGAAAGTCTGTCTAGAATGAGGATGGGTGATATTAACTGAATACTCCGACCCCCTCTGTCTGGGACTTTCCTGGTTATTCTATTGTCAAGAGAAGGTCGCCAAAAGAGAATGACATTTTGAGACACGTTTTGCGAGGAAATATTGATTTACGGAGAAATACATTTTACGAGGGAACACTGATTTTTTAGAACGCGAATTACGAAAAGTTGCATTTTTGCGAAAAGGGATTTTGAGACATGTGCATAGACACGACACGATTTTCGAGGCGAATAGTTGACACGAGAAAAAGAGATGAGAACGGAAATAATTTTTAAAATGAGAATGCGTACGGGAATGCAGCGAGAGCACCGCCCCAATTCGTGGAGAGAATCTGGTGGTAAGGGCTAAGCATGCATAACACATAGCGAACGGACCTCGAAACGTACTGTGGGGATTAGTAAGATGAGACGGCCGGCACTATGTAACGTGTGAGTCGCGAGATGAATGGACCTTATAAACAGGGTGGTTGAGTTCAGTGATGTAAGATGGCCGGGATCTCGAGCGGAAAGATTGGCACTGTTAGTTGAAAGAGGACGGAAACAGACCAATAACTTTCAGAGTGATGGGAGATGATTGAAATGTTGGAAATGAATGAGATGATCGAGATGATCGAAAAGATGAAATTTGAGGAAGAATGCCTATGATGATAATGAGAAATGAGAGCGAGACACATGATTACCACCACGTTTACTCTGATTTATGTTGACACTGGCACAAGCATATCTATACTGGCACGGTTATATTTAAAACTGTTTTGGATAAACTCATGTTATTACTTTCAAGCCTTTATATATTGTTCTAGAATTGCTAGTTGGATTTGGGTAGAGTTATTGATGGGCGTCTTGCTCACGGTGTTGCACTTGTGTAACCTAGCATAATACCATGATGTTGCATGGCGACTCGGACGTATTATGTCAGAATTTCAAGATGAACAGGAGGAATTCTATTACCAGCAGAGTCTTGGAGCAGGAGCTGCCGGCCTAGGGAGTGACCTGGCAGAGGGATGGAAGACGCCATAGATCTCTCCCTATTATAAGTAATGTAATTCGGCGCAGAAGACGCCTTGTCAAACTTATATTTGTATTTTCCTTTTATTGTAATAATAATTAGCGTTCCCGAATTTTCGGGGTGTTACAAGTCTATTAAAAGAAAAACATTAGCAACCCTACACACCGCGAAAAGCATGCCTCGATGGGTAGGTCTACTACTCTTCATCATTCGTGTAGATAAGCACAACCTTTTAATTTTACTATTTAGACACTAGGCCGTGCCAAATAAAATTAAATAGCTATTTTTACTTCGGTCCTATAAATAAAAGTAGTGATTCAAATTGAGAGGATACTTGTTATTTATAGCTAAGTGTATACCATTACCTAACCTCAAGATCCATTGTTCCGTAATGAACTACCCCAGATGGAGGAGCAATCCACACAACAATTATCATGGAGCTATCCTCTAAGGAAGTAAGTACCGATGATGCCATAATTAATTTCGTCCGATGGGGAGGAAGGTCTAAAACCAACACACAAATTTAACTATATCATCTACATACTAGTAATGAAGACCATGGGATTTATACAAAATAACTTCCTCTCCCACTTAGTTATTTAAAATTTTGTGAGGGTTATCAAAATTAACATGTTTGCAAAAACCGTGATCTAGGTCAAAGGCCAAATATTACCATGTTGTCCAAATAGGGTAAACTATCACACATGCAAACAATAAGGATATACAAATATTCATAAATAAGGAAACATAAATAATATGTATCCCAACTATTATGGTCAATGATGCAATCCTTGAGCGATAAGGAATCCTTCCAATCTTGAAATCCTTAATCAATAAGGAATCCTTCCAGTCTTGAAATCCTTAAGCAATCAAGAATCCTTCCAAACTTGAAATCCTTGAGCATTTCTTATGTAGAAGACTTAGATACTTTGAATCAATCAAGGAAAATAAAATCCAACCATACTTAGACAAGAAAAATCGGATCTGAATTTTTTCCCGAGTAAACTGCACAGCCTTTAGTATTTTAGACTTTTCTCCCTTATCCGAACTCCAATTGAACTTATTCCAATTGGGGTGGATTCGAAATTCAATTATCTACAACTTTTGTGAAGAACGGATTTTCTAATTCCATCGTTTACTGGGTCAAAACAGCCCTGCAATCAAACCCACGAATCTGGAAAAAAAATCTGCTGCGAGCCAAACATTCTTTTTTCTTGACAAAACTTATCTTCTTGTCAAAAAAGCTTGTTTCCTCCATATCCATCATCTTCGATCTCCGAATAACCCATTGAACGCCATTCCAATCGAAAAAATAAATATATACATTGATCTTATGCCTTCATTGGAGTTCACATGCACGTTAATTATTACAGCCACGAAAAATAATTGTTGTACAAATAAAAAACTACAAGCACTACGTTAATTGTTACAACCACGAAAAATAATCGTGGTACCAAATAAATAACAATAACCACGAAAAAGCATCGTGGGATCCAATCACACAAGATCAACAAAAAAAATTATGTGACCATAATAGCTGGATACGAACGCTGCAAAACAAGGGTTAATATAGTTCTACTTCTTATCCTCTATATTCTATGGACAACATGGCCTGTTTAATCTATACGCGTGATTATAGCCTGCTCTAATAACACTGTTGGAAAACGAATCCCATAACCAAGTAATGACGCGTACAGATTAAACAACAAAAATCAACACAAACCCTACAAGGCGGAATTTGGGTTTACCTCTCATCCGTATACACGAACGCTGGTTGATCTGGCTGACTTGTTTCTTTTTAGAACCTGACAGACCCAATTACTGTACGCAACAAACTCTGCTCAACAGTACCCCATGATTTTCTACCATATTCCCTTATACCTCGATTACGTAGCCAAGCGTGGACTTCTACATAGTTTCCTTGTTCTCTTTCTCATAGCCTCTCTTCTAATTTTTTGAATGACTATTATAAGGCCTAGAGAATATAACGATATATTTATAGGGCTAGAGCAGGGACCTGAGGAGAAATAAATCTGGGCTCCTTGTGTAAATAAGAAAACCTAATCCCACCTGGATTCTATTCTTATTTCACAAATTATAATTCACACCACTAAAGAATAATAATTGCACTCCCTTCTTTATCTCAATTTATATTTCGAGCTCCACATTATTAAATACTTATTAATCTCCCCACGTTAAGATTACAGATACCCGTTGATTAAATGTCGATTACTAACACAACCTTCACCCTCCTCTTCCTCCTCCTTCGATCCATCTTCACCTTCACCACTACAAATTTTTTATCTAGTTTCCATCATCTCCACCGCCCGAGACCTTCCTCTCTTCTGCTCGCCTCTTTCCTACCACCATCTACTGTCCCTTTCTTACCAATCCAAAAAGAAAATTCGTATTTTTTATTTTTTCTTTCGCTTTCCTTTCACCACAAGATATAAATCGTACTAATCCTAAGCTCCATATTCCATGGACAGAAACCTTCCCCGATTTCTGCCTCAAGCCTCTATTGCCTCACTGGCGAAAAAAATTTACTTTATGGTCATTCGGAAATGCAGGACCAAACAAACTCAGATGTTCAGATTGTAATTGGTGAACAAATATCAAATGTTCAGTTTTTTGTTTCTGGACAAGTTATAAGAGCAACAATTTGGGCCTTTTAGTTGTTGTCATCTAAACGAGAGTGGTTTGTTCGAACAAATGTATCTGAACAATCGGGATTTGTTCAAATAAAAATATCCGAACAATCTGGATTTGCAAGAATTATGGTTTCAAAGGTGGCCTTATGCAAAGTCAATTTCTCTCTTGCAAATGTGAAGTTTGTCCCTCTCCCTCTCTTCAATTTTATTGACTCTCTCGGATCTCACAGAGCTCTTGCATCAGTAAATCGATAAAAAGTTGAACTATTTTTAAGTTTAATGAGTTGGTTATGCAAAAGATCTATTCTTGTTAAATTAGGGTTGGATAGAAATTATTTGGGTTCTAATTGAAAAGCTCGTTGTAATTGAGGTGATGGCGGCAATGATGGGGATTGATGGTGTAAGCACTGGTGTTGGTGAGGGTGGGGAATGGTGGTGATGTGGGTATTGAGAAATCTTAAGGATAGTTTGGCAATCTATGAACGTTTTTTTAGTGTGGTGTGGGTAATGAGAAAGATCGTCATTACCAGGCTCCTCAAACCTTGGTTTTTGCTATACTAGCAAGTGAAAGAGGAAAAATTGCTCCACACCAGGCTCCTCGAATTGTTCCGATAAATAGAATACAATTGTTATAGTGGCTCATTTTTTTTTGTTTAGCCACTATTCACTTGTTACTTATTAGTTTACTAGTATTATTACAATACACATATTGTTTTCCGTAGCCTCTTTCTATTTTATTCTATTTTATTTTTATTCTCATAAAAGAACTTTTTTATTTTATTCTTTTGAAATAACTTCTTTTTATTCTTTCAAAAAAATCATCTCCATCGAATTACCGTAGGTGCTTATAATTATGAAGTACAATGCAAAGTATTAGCAATTTTTTGTTTATGCCATTTGTAAAGTGTTAATTTTTTTTTGTTTGAAAGTAGTAAAATATAAGAATAAAAAATATTTTAAAAATATTTGACCAGAAAAGTAGAAGTAGAAAGAAAGAATAGTTTAATATAGTAAAATTAGAATAAAGAGTTTGATTCTGTGAGTGTTTGAAAAAGTTACTTGCTAAAGTATAAAAGGTTTTTTTGAGGTTAAATTTGATTTTGATGCAAAAATGAGTCTGATAAGGATGTTCAAAGGCGAGGAGGGGCAATTTTAATTAATTCAAAAAAGCCCCTGAACTTTCAGCGAATTCACAAAAAAACACTTGAACTCTTGTTGTTGGCAAAAGGATACCTAAACTTACTTTCCGTTAACAAATGGGCCCCTGCCTTCCCATTCCGTCAAATTTTTTACGGATGCAAATAAACAGAGTCAACTCCCCTGCTATCTTTCTCTCTCTCTCCCCCCCCCCTATCTCACGCACAGACCGTGCACAGATGACCTGTGGGGCCCACTTTGGAGTCGCACATGAATGATGTGAGCCATTCATCATGTGCATAATATGTTTCTGAGTAGCCCCATGAAAAATTAGCTCAATCCGATACCTTTAAGTGCTCGATCTAATCTCTCAATTTTTTCTTTAGTGTTTAAAGTTATAAAAAATAAGAATTTGGATTAAGCGCTTAGAGGTGTCAGATTGATTTTTATTTATTTACTCAAAAATGTACTTTGCACATGATGAACGCCTTAGATCATTCGTGAGGGATCTCGAAGTGGGCTCTACACGTTGTCTCTGCACGGTGTAGATGTTGTGTAGATCTTGGACTTGTGTCTCAAAATGATGTCGTCTAGGTCGGATTTGCAGATGTGTGGGGTCCATTTCAGGGTCCCACACAAATGATTCGAACCGTTCATCATGTGCAAAATACGTTTTCAAATAGACCCATGCAAAATTAGCTGAATTCGATACCTCTAAGTGCTCGATCTAATCTCTGGGTTTTTTATTTAGTATTTAGAGTAATAAAGTATAGAAAGTTTGGATCAAGCACTTAGAATTGTAGGATTGAGCTAATTTTGCTTTAAAGTATAGAAAATTTGGATCAAGCACTAGTGTTGTAGGATTGAGCTAATTTTTGCTTAAGTCTAAGTCTATTAAAAAAAACGTAATTTGCACAAAATGAATGGCTCAAATCATTTGTGTGGGACCCCAAAGTGGGCCTCACACGTCGTCTATGCACAATTTGTGCGTCAGAGAGAGATATAAAGGAGGAGTTAATTGTTTATTTCCATCCGTCAAATAGTTGACGGAATGGGACGGAAGGGGCCTATCTGTTGACGGGAAGTAAGTTTAGCTGTTGTTCTGCTAATGGCAAGATTTCAGGTGTCTTTTTTGAGAATTCATTGAAAGTTTAGGGTTTTGTTTGAAATTTTCCCTAATATTTACCCTGAAACTGTCGCCAAACATCGCAAAACAAAGCAGCAAAGCATCGCAAGACAAGAAGGCCTGCGAAACCCTGCCCGACCCCGAAACTCTCTATCAGAGAAGAGAGCACCAATCGCATCAGACCCCACAAATCGAGTTCTCTCTCTCACACTACATCTCTCAGTTTCCCTCTCTAAATTTTCGCAAACAACAAGCAAATGCCAGCTTCCTCCTCAGGTAAACACACAAACCTAACTCGCTCTAACGCTTTACATCACTATATAATTATATATCATCTTCTTGTGTCTCTCTCGAATTAAATGTCTCTGTTTTTTTGCATTTCAACAATAATCTTCTCTTTCAATAGATACCCGCTCCAGGTGGAGAAAGAAGCGAAAGAGGGAGCCCCAAATCGGCCGACGATCCAAGCTCCAAAACGAAGATGTCTACGACGAAGAAGAAGAAGAAGAAGAAGACGAGGAATTGAAACACGAATCGGAATCCGATGAAGACCAACAGCAAAACCCTCAGTCGGGTCTCGATCCGGCTCCACCTTCTGAAATATTGTCAGACGGCGGCCTTCGAGTCTCCGATTTCCCTCTGGTAGTCAAGCACACAGTGAATCGGCCCCACCCCTCAGTGCTGGGCATTGTGGCCGTAGAGAGGGCGATTCAGTGCGGTGGGGAGGGGAAGAGTTTGCTCAACGGTGTCGTTCTAGAGAACATATCGCATGGGCAGCTCCAGGCGCTGTCTGCCGTGCCCACGGATAGTCCGGCTCTGTTGGCGGCCGGTGATCAGGAGAGAGGGGAAGGGTCTTCTTCTTCCGCCACTGCGTATGTCATTACGCCGCCTCCCATTATGGAGGGGCGTGGGGTTGTGAAGCGTTTTGGGAGTAATCGAGTTCATCTTGTGCCGATGCACGCAGGTGCCCTCTCTCTCTCTCTCTCATTATGTTGGGTTCTGATTCTTCTAGGGGTGTAAACAAGTTTAATTGAACTGGGTTTGAATAGCTTAGTTTTTCTTTTTTTTCCACAGCTTAGTTTTTCAAATAATGTAAAAAAGCTTAGCAGCTAATTTTTTCGGATGCTCCACCTGAGCAAGTATCGGCTCCTCCTGAGCTGGGTCGCCCTCCTGGGCTCTGACTTGATTGCAAATACAAAAAACGAGATAACAGTATCTCAGCTAAAACAGTTTCTGTATCTACAAAAAGGAGACTAATAACTTTTGTTATTAAGACATGAAATCTTTTGGTTTTTGAGTGGGCAACATTTTTTTTCATTCTTCAATATATGGGGTACTGGGTCATGGTTTTTAAAACTTTACAAACTCTAAAATGCGTTCTATTTTGTTTTACGGAATTGGTGATTACAGAATTTAGCAGGCCTGGATTTTTCATATTGTCGTGTCTCTGTATTCGCATGTTCTGATGAATATCACTATTTATGTAGTATATATTTATAAAATTATTTAGTAAGATTATTGTGTTTTTGGCTCTCTTATCGTTCTTAAGTATTGATTTGTGAGTTTTAATGGAAGATAACATGTTTTGGAATGTTGATTGGTGCTTCGCATCGGTTCCACTGCTCTCACTCTCTGTAATTATTCATATTTTCGAGAATGTCCCCTCCGAGTATTCTTATGGGTCTGCTTCTGTTTTTCTTTATTGGATACAAACTATTCTTATTCACATTGGTTTCTTTCAAAGCAGATTGGTTTTCTCCTAGCACAGTGCATAGATTGGAGAGACAAGTAGTGCCACATTTTTTCTCAGGGAAGTCAGCTGACCACCCTCCTGAAAAATACATGGAATGTCGGAACCTTATTGTTGCGGAGTACATGGAAAACCCAGAGAGGAGACTATCAGTTGGGGATTGCCAAGGACTGGTAGCCGGTATTGATGTTGACGACTTAAGCCGAATCTTTAGGTTTCTTGATCACTGGGGAATCATTAACTACTGTGCGGCTGCACCCAATCATGAAACTCAGCGTGATGGATTGTTTTTGAGGGAGGATTCAAATGGTGAAGTTCACGTGCCATCAGCGGCTCTGAAGTCCATTGATAGCTTAATTCAGTTTGACAAGCCTAAATGTAGGCTCAAGGCGGCAGATATTTATCAATCATTATCGTGTCATGATGGAGAGGAGTCTGATTTGGACAGCAGAATCCGAGAGCGCTTATCTGATAACCGATGCAATTATTGTTCTTGCCCCCTGCCAGTTGTCTATTATCAATCCCAGAAGGAGGTAATTTCATGCTGGTTACAAACTTTTTATTCTATTTTTCAATTAAAGCTCGTTTTAGTTATTGCCTCTTATGTCCATTTTTTTGGAACATTTGCTTCTGCCAAGGGAAGAATTCCAAGAGGGAAGATGTATTCTGGTTTTGGTCACTGTATGATTAAACCGAACCTTCAAAGGTAATGAAACTAATACTGGTCCTCACCCCTCGTGTTGGGCAGCATTTGGGGGTAAAAATTCTATGACCTAATTAAACTAATAAACATGCAATTTGGAGTGATTCTAGTTAGACTAAAAAACTCTCTCCCTTATAGCCCCATTTTTCTCAAACACCAATTTAATCAACTACTCTAAGCCCAAAATGCCCTTATCTTCTACAACTTTCTAAATTTAATGTTACTTGCTGTCATCAATCACCACCATCAATCACCCCAGAAGTACCATACCTGCCGCTCTAACTCGTACGTTCGTGACAGCGGAGGAATCTGGTACTTCTCCCAGGGGAGCATAACTTTGAGTTGTACATTTCACAAGACAAATGAATATTTCCATGAACAAAACATTAGTTCCTCATATAATCTGGGTCATTTTTTCATCGGAAAGAAACAAAAGACATTATTGCTGAAACTAATTGGGGAAGAACTTGATTTTAGATGTATTGTTCGGATGGGATTCTTGATAAACTTGAAATTTACTTCAATTGTTGTTTAAATGTTTTAAGTCATTTATGTGTTGATGTCTTGCTGGAGATTTGATTAAAAAGGTTCTGTTGAAGGGGACAAACATAGATGTTGACGGTCGCTGTTGTGATTGCCGGAGAAGACAACGGGCAGAGCTTACTTGGCTACTTCCAATGACTGAAGGCGGGGACACTGTGCTAGGTGGGAAGAGGGTTGGTGGGGTGACTTCTTGTCGGGTATAAAGTAAAACTAGGTTTAAGATTTGTTCAAGATGAGGGTATTTAGAATAAGACAAATAAATTTAGATGTGTCTTAAAAGAAAGTGGGGTTAGAGAGAATATTTGGGTTCAAGTAGAATCACTCTACAATTTGCCATACGGTTTTGTTTCTTTACATGTTCTTGTTATATAGTTTGATATATATTTTTGGGTCCATTTCCTCACAGCTTAAGCTTTTTGGCACAGTTGTAACTTAACGTGGTATTATAGCTCAAGCTGTGAGAGACCTCGTGTTCAAGTCCCTCATTTGCATTTGTTCCCCGTTTGCATTATGTTTCTTCCCTTTGCATCTCATCGCAATATGTATTGATATTTGCATCTCCACGTGCAAGACAGGGTTGGATGCGAGGGAGGGTGTTAGATAGCTCGATTTTCATTTTTGGGTCCACTTCCTAACAGCTTTTTGCTTTTGAGACAGTTGGCAACTTAATAGTTCTATCTTAACTTTCTCTCCCATGGACCTCACACCACCATGGTACCACTTGTCATCGATTGGGTCTTTTGGTGTAGCTAAGGTGTCACTGTTGTCTTTGTTGTTAATTTGCTTGCCGTATGCAGGGATTGAATGAATGTCAGCAATTGCTCTGTGCAATTCATGATTACCTTTTGTTATTGTACTTGGCGGATTTTGATGGTGGGTTGACAGCACAACAGAGTGGAAATGACAGGGACCCAATTAACCCATGGCATAGATTATTACAAGGGCTGTTGCTGTACTGTAGCCATAATGTTATGCTATTGACTATAGTCGATTTAATGGTTCCCTCCTTTTTATCGTATTGTGTCCTCGATTTTCCCAAACTAGTCAGACTAGGATTTGCTTCAACTTTGACAACTTATCTGTTCTAGATGGCTTACAAAATTTCTGGATATTCTTGACAGCAGAGGGAAAAGCAGGAGTTATTAGGCTATATTGGTGAAGTTGGGGTGCAGGCTTACTTATCAGAAACAAAAAGGTTTAGATTTGGAATGAAGGTTTGGGAGGGCAAGGAGTCCGTTTGGTTGAAAGAGGGGTGTTTTATGGCTGTAAAATATATCCAACAGTGCTTTGAATTGAAGTTTGATCCTTAGAATCTCTATACAGCCTCTTGGGAGGCTCACTTTGAAGAAATTAACAGAGTCGTACCATTGTAAGACAACTGTGATTTGCGGAGAAAACTTTATTGACTAGTTATGTCGTCTTCATAAAAGTTTGTGCTTCTATCCTCTACCCACTTCAATCAATTTTGTTACATAGAATTGAAGAAGCATGACCACTTCTATCCATAAGGCCTTCACCCCCTCTCATTCGCCATGGCCAGTGTTCACCTCACATGCCACTTTCATCCAATCTTCCACGATTTGTCAACTGTTGAAGAAACATGACCACTTCTATCCATAAGGCCTTCACCTCCTCTCATTCGCCATGGCCACTGTTCACCTCACATGCCACTTTCATCCGATCTTCGACGATTTGTCAACTGCTGTGTCCCCACTGAACTTGGGAGGTGACATTAGCTGAGGGCGGGACGTGAGATCACAATTATTTCTTACTCTGCATCTCCTCTAACCTTGCTTCTTGCTCATTTAAGTTCGCCAAGCCTTTGTACCATCATAAACCCCTAGAAACCTTCCCCAGTGATCTCCACTGGTTCTAAAAGCCTGAGGGTCCATTTATGAGCATTTGATTAGACAATAAATCCAGAGGGATAGCATATTCTATGTTTGGTTGAAGATTTTGGGGTCAGCTTTTAAGTTTCCATGAGTATGAAACCCCCACAAAACACGGGATATTACTAATCGCATCACTTTTAGTCCAAGGGATTAGATATCACCTCACTATAAGTCTAGTCGAACAAACGGGTCCTAATTTTCCAATGTTGGACAGGCAGCCCCGCCGTCTAACCCAAAACTATGGCCAGTTTGAGATCTGCAACCTTCTATTTGGGACTGCCAATAGAATAACAGTGGGTGGCTCCCTTCTGACTGCCCCTTTTTAACTTAAAAAAATGTTTTTACGCGTCATCCTTCGAAGGAAAGAAAGTTATGAAGCAGTTAGCACCACTATAGTGCAGCACCTCAAAATCCATTCAAGACACTCCATAATCGATTATTCTCTTTTTGACCTCCCTGACCTCCACACTTCATCTTGTTCACTTCTTCCGACTCACCCCACTAATTAGAAATCAACTGCCCTACAGAAGAAGCATAGTACTTGGAGTGACTAGGTTCAAGAGGGAAACATCACTTTGTGTATTATTATTACCAAAGGTTAGGCTTGTCCTCAACATTCCCTTCCAGACACCCAATAATGGGTACCGACTGGCATTGGTTTTTTTAATGTATTAAAATATCTTGTTTCAGTCACTGCAGTCAAGAAAGGCCTCAAAGAGTGGGTTGGGTTCTACTTCATAAAGCGATTGTACTTTGTAGTACAAGGATCTAACTAATGCTTTCCTGACTTGGAACTGAAAAGGTGGAAGCTTTTGCAGCTTCTTACAGCTACTGCTGCCTAATTTGAATTCTTTTCACATAGTTAGCTGACAAACCTTGGACTGCAAATGCCTGCAGTATCTCGCTATGAATTTCAAAATAAATGCTGAAGTAGTAAAGATTTTCCTGAGCTTAGGTCATTGTGATTTTGGTTTTGTTACCTCTGACAAACCTTGGACTGCAAATGCCTGCAGTATCTCGCTATGAATTTCAAATAAATGCTGAAGTACTAAAGATTTTCCCGAGCTTAGGTCATTGTGATTTTGGTTTTGGTTTTGTTACCTCAACTCTTTTCAAATCCTATATTTGTTCTGTTTTCATTTGTCAAGAATACTTTCTTGGATTTACACATACTCTGGTCTTCTGCTATGATTGAAATGTCTTCTTCAATAGGTTGATGCACTGCTATGCTTGGATTGTTTCCACAATGGGAGGTTTGTTATCGGTCATTCGAGTGTAGACTTTATAAGGGTTGATACTACAAAAGATTATGGTGATATGGACGGGGAAAGTTGGAATAATCAAGAAACTCTTCTGCTGCTTGAAGCAATGGAAATCTACAATGAAAACTGGAACGAGATAGCTGAGCACGTTGGTACCAAGTCAAAAGCTCAGTGCATCCTCCATTTTATCCGTCTTCCAATGGAGGAAGGCCCTCTGGAGAACATTGAAGTTCCCAGAATGTACCTCTCTTCAAATTTGTCAAACAGAGATAATTCAGGAAGACCCCATTCAAGTTCAAATGGAGATGCAGCAGGTATAATTATGCACTTAACAGTTTGTTATTGAATGACATTGATGTGATTGTAATTTGTAATTTTATATATGTATTTGCTTTTCATTCATTGCTGTAGGATTCTGTCTTCAAGACCTTGATTCTGAGAGTAGGCTTCCTTTCGCGAATTCTTCTAATCCAGTTATGGCCCTGGTAAGTGGATTTCAAGATCCGGTGCTTTACCTGATTATTTATCATTTCAGTCCTACATTAAGTATGTTTTTCCTCCTCCATGTGTATCTGGCGCTGTACCTTGGTGGTTTTGTATCTTTTGAAACCTGTTTAGAAAAAAGGTTTCTACATGATGAAAAAGATAATTTGTGTTCAAATTGATAATCTAAATTTAATCACTAACAATGCTATTAAGCTTTTCTAGGTCTATGAAAATAATATGGAGATCCTTCTTCGTTGACCTGTGTTTTTCTACCAATCTTCTTAGTAGGTAAATTAGATAGCTTCCATGGTTATCTCCCGCGCATGAACTCAAACTGTTTCTCCGACACCATAAGTCACCATCCTCAATCGATGCTCAATAACTCTTTCCCATAACTTCATCGTATGACTCATCAACTTAATACCTCTATAGTTGTTATAACTTTGAATATCCCCTTTATTCTTGTAGATAGTTACTAAGGTACTCCTCCATTTGTTGGGCATCCTCCTAGATAAAATAATCTTGTTAAACAACTTTGTCAACCAAGTCACCCCCACGTCACTTACACTTCTCCACACTTCAATAGGGATACCATTTGGTCCTAGGGCCCTACCCGGTTTCATCCTCTTTAAAGCCTTCGCCGCTTTAGACTTTTGTATCCTCTGATAGAACTCGTATTCTATTTTCTCGCTAGGAACATCAACTTCCTCCTCACCAAAGCCTCCTTCATGTTTCTCGTTTAACAACTTCTCGAAATATGTCTTCCATCTATCCTTGATCTCCTCATCTTTCACCAACGCCACTGAGTCGCTACCTTTTATACACTTAACTTGAGAGAAGTCTCTAGCTTTCCTTTCTCTCAGCTTGGCGAGTTTATAGATATGCTTTTCTCCATCTTTACTATCGAGTCTAGCGTAGAAATCATCATAGGCTCTCAACTTAGCCTCCCTAAAAGTTTTCTTAGCTTCCTTGTTAGCCTGCTTGTAACTCGGAATTTTTTTCACATTTCGGTCGTTTTGCCACTTTTTAAAGCATTCCTTCTTGGCTTTCACCGTGGCTTGAACATTGTCATTCCACCACCATGTCTCCTTAGAAATTGGACCTTTCCCTTTTGACTCCCCAAGAACTTCTTTCGATATTCTTCTAATACCGTCAGCCATTGTCTTCTACATACTCTCACTATCCCCTTCCATTCCCCACTCTATTTCTTGGTACATTCGTTCCTTGAACACCTCTAGTTTCTCCCCTTAGGAACCACCGTTTAGTCCGTGGGCTTCTAATTTTCTTTCTCGGTCTATTATTCCCCTTGAGACCAATATCTAACACCAAAAGTCTATGTTGTGCCACTAGACACTCTCCTGGAATGACCTTACAATCCTTACATAACAAGCGATCTGCGCCTTCAGCAAGAAAGTAGTCGATTTGGCTTCTATTGGCTCCGCTCTTACAGGTAATTAAATGTTCCTCATGCTTCCTATATAAAGTATTCCCAGCTATAAGGTCAAAAGCTACCACAAAATTCAAAATCCTCCTACCACCTTCATTTAGGTCTCCAAATGGAAATCCACCTTGTACCTTCTCATACCCTTGCTTCTGCACTCCCACGTGACCATTGGAATAGCCTCCTATAAATAGCTTCTCCCCGAAAGGTATCCCTTGAACCACGTCATCCATCTACTCCCAAAATTTCTCTTTATTAAGATCATCCAAGCCTACTTGGGGTGCTTAAGCACTAATAATATTAACTATACTCTCTCCAATTACAAGCTTAACTAAAATAATCCGATCTCCTTTCCTTGTGACTGTGACTACTGGATCCTTAAGGTGCTTGTCTACTACGATTCTTACCTGATTTCTATGTCTATCCCCAAAAGGTATCCCTTGAACCACGTCATCCATCTACTCCCAAAATTTCTCTTTATTAAGATCATCCAAGCCTACTTGGGGTGCTTAAGCACTAATAATATTAACTATACTCTCTCCAATTACAAGCGTAACTAAAATAATCCGATCTCCTTTCCTTGTGACTGTGACTACTGGATCCTTAAGGTGCTTATCTACTACGATTCTTACCTGATTTTTATGTCTATCATCACCCGTATAATAAAGCTTATACCCTGTATCCTCTCTCTCTCTCTAGCCTTCTCCTTTACCCACTTAGTCTTCTGAAGGCAAGCTATACTAATCCTCCTCCTAATCATGGTATCAACTAGCTCTAGAGTCTTACCCGTTAAAGTCCCCATATTCCAAGTTGCTAAGCGGATCCTGTAGTCCTGGGCTAACTTCTTTACCCATGCTCGTCCAGGCACGCGCGGGAACCCTTGCTCACTTATCACCACACCCAGGCGCCGGTGTGGTGCCTCTTGCTCATTTTTCAAAGCACCTAAAGGCAAGCACAACGCTTCGCTTAAAGGGAACACCCTAACATGTCTCGTAGTAAGATTAGGATTCATGTCATAGGGATCTGACGGGTCTTTTTATGTGCTGGCTGTCAGCTACTTAATGCACAATCTTCCTCCTTTATCCGGGCTTGGGACCGGCTGTGATCTAAAGATAAGGCTTTAAGAACGTCACAGGCGGAGTTGAAATTTTGCTATGGAATAAATAGTGTAATTCGTAAGATAAGTTACTCTATATCTGCAGCTATGCTACATGGACCCTGGTATGGGTGTTGTCCTTGTTGAATGTTGGGTGCAGTTGGATGTCCAGGGGTCTGCCTCATGGAATCTCTAGATGAGGGGTGTCTGACTCGACAAAAAGAAAAGGGATGCATAAACATATTTGATATGTATGTATGAATGATTTTTTTAACGTGCAAAATGGGTCAAAAAGGACCCTTACCCATTTATAGCATTTATGGGACAAAGTAAGCACATAATGCTATAGCGCCAAATACAATTATACAATTAGTTTCTGTAAGATGAAAAGCATCAGACCCACCCCACACCTTTATCTAGGTGTCAAATGTTCGACAAGTGTACAGTGTACTTGATAAATTTTGACAAGTCTATGTGACATAGATCTGCAGATTAGTTTATACATGCATCAAGTTATGTCCCCGTCTCAATTTGTTGAAGTTGCCATGTCAAACACGTCATAATACGACTTGGCTCTCAATAGTCATGTTCATATCCGCGAACAATATTTTAATAGTGGAAGCATGTTTTCCATTTATAGTATTGTTACAGAACGCTGACAACCATCAACACTAAATTTTATGATTAAACTGTGTTGTATATAAAAATCCTAAATTTCTTGTTTATGAGTTTGTCTTTGAGCTTAGGCTTTGCTTAACCTTAGCTCGTTTCTTGGACGAGATTACAATAACCTTGACTTGTTTTTGAAGAATGAAATTGAAAAAGCCTCTTAGCCTGGTGAGCCCAGCTATATTCATTTGTTTCCCTATTTTGCTTGGTGCAATAATCTCTCATGTCTTAATTTTCGTCAATCTTGTGTTCCAGATTTTTATTATATTACTAAAAAATTTAAGAATTCCAGATTTGTTATGTTCTTTCTGGAATGGTGCCCATCGAAGTATTAGAACACCATGCTTGGGGGTGATGTTTTCGTTTATTTTTGTCCCTTCTTGTCAATTGTTTGTTAACGTCTCTGACAAATTTTCTTTTGCCATTTCACTCTCTTTTACTCCTGCGAATCTAACTGTTTGAAAGTTTCACCAGGTTTCCTTTCTGGCCTGTGCCGTAGGACCTAGAGTTGCTGCAGCATGTGCCCATGCAGCCTTAACAGTACTGTCTGAGGATTCTCAGAAGGCTTCTGGGCAGATGGAAGCACCTAGGCAGGGTGATAGGTGAGTGTTTATCCATCACCTACTCCGTTTCAGTTTCTGTGTATCATCATAACTTCGTAGGGAATGAAGCACCTAGCAGAAGATTTTCAAATGCAAAGTTCACACTTTTTTTCTGGCAATTTTGTACCACTGTGTTCTGCAAAGTAATTCTTCAAAGAGTGTTTTTCTGATGCCAATTTCTTTGGGAGATTTTCAAATTGATTTGGAAGTATGGAGAAAATCTCATTGTCAGGACTCACAGAAGCTTCTTACAAGCTTTTGGATTGGAAATGCTGCTGCATCTATGTAAACCGTAGTTCCAAAATTTGTAAACAAACTTACGATTTTCTTGTCTGATCTTATGAAGGATGAATATGGACCGTTCTAATGAAGCCAGTTCTTATGGGGAAAATGCAAACTCTAGTCAACGAAAAGGTAGAACGACCACTCTGTTCGTGTGCCAACTTTTCAAAATTTTCCAGAACTTATTTCTGAATTGCTAATTGAATTTGAATCGGAATGAGGGATTCGAATGCGTAGTCTTAGGGCAGCAATTAAATTTAACGAGTGACGGGATTTTGGCAGAATTAGTAAACGGAAAAATTAGGCACACAGATTGCGCACAGGTCACTCGATGGGGCCCACTTCGGGCTCCTCACAAACAATCCAAGCCGTTCATTTATTTTAAAATATGTTTTCGAGTGACTTGTCAAAAAAAAATATGTTTTCGAGTGGCCCGAGAAAAAATCAGCTCAATCAGATAACTCTCTGCGGTTGATCTGATCTTTCAGTTATTTATAACTCTAAACACTAAATCATCCGATTGAGCTGATTGTTTGAAGGGCCACTCGAAAACGTATTTTAAAATCAATGAACGGCTTGGATTGTTTGTGTGCGACACCGTAGTGGGCCTCACGAAGCGATCTGTGCACTGTGCACATAGCAAACGTCATTAGAAAATTCCCCTCCTACATACACTTCACCGACAACTTGTGACTTCGCAGATAGCTTTTTGGATAGTAAATAGTTTTCCTTTTTCTTTTTTTTTAAATTTGGACTTGTCAATTCACCGATAGCTTTTTGGATTTTCTGGATTTAGAAACGAAACACAAGTTTAATTCCAAACTGGGTCCAAAATCATACAACCTAACAAGGCGAATTTTGTTGCCTTGGTCTTAACTATTTCCTAACGGTTCCTGGAATTTAATTTTCAGAAGTAAACTCTGAAGTTCATGGTCAGTTGACTCAGAATGGTGTGGTTGCTCCCTTATCTGATGAAAAGGTCAGATCTGCTGCCAAAGCTGGTCTTGTTGCTGCTGCAACAAAGGCAAAACTTTTTGCAGACCACGAAGAGCGTGAAATCCAGAGGCTATCTGCTAATATCATAAATCATCAGGTGTATATTTTAGGATATCCTTAGTCTTTTGAAGACCTTACGAATTTCTTGCCTTATGCTGCTTAAAAGTTTGAAGGTTTACAAGAAAATGGTCGATTATTTTAATTGCCCGGGCATTTTACCTCATCAAAACAATTGCATTGGCACGGCAATAGGTTCTGGTGGTATTGCAACTTCAAGTGTTACGGTGTTGGTGTTCTTTGTTTAAACTTCTGGCTTAAGCAGATGATTTGCCTTGAACGTGTGAAACCAACATGTTAGGCAGGCTGCAACCGCCTTGCCCAGCATAAAAGCGGAAACCATGTAATTGTAACCTCATTTTTTATGAGTGATTTAATTGTATTGTCAATACAAATGAAATAATTGCATATAGTTGTATGTCTTTCCTTCTTAGGTTTTCCTTTCTTCTTTTTTTTCTAATATCAAATGGTCAATTTTCTCCCAGCAAATTGGTCCCTTACTGGTTTGGCTTTGGGTTCATATGAATGTGGCTCAAATAGGTTCAGGACTGATTGGGTCAGGGAAGGGAATAGTCAACTGTTTCTTCCTTTGTCTCTTTTTTCCATTTTAACCACACTAACCACACTTCAACATGGCATAGCCTTATAGGTTATCTTGTTCAGAAGTTAAATAGTAGTTTGAAAGGAGATATATGAGAAGTTTATGGAGCTATTGTATTAGATGGTTTTGCAATCTCCCCATCAGAATGTAAGTATTAATTATACTACATTAGGACTAATTTTGAATGTTTAATTCGCGTCTCATTTACTGATTGAGATACTTTTCCCTAAATGTGTATACCGATTTAATGGCCGGTGTTGTAACGAAAATGTGACTTTAGATTGGGACCCTACAATTGATCGAGTCTATTACTCTATTGTCATTGGACCTGAACTGTTGTGTGTTGGCTACACTGTCTGTAGAATCAGTTTAATTAGTAGTAGTCTTGTTTGTTGATTACAAGCCTCAGTTGCAAGGAGCAGCGGATCATCAAGCTAGAGGATATAGAAAAAGGTTGAGAGCAACTATAGAAACCCATAAATGATATGATACTGTAAAATTGGTACTTTCTGATTGGTTCTAGTATATGCTATATATGCTAAACATGAACTGTTTGGAACTGCAGATCTTAGTTTTGCCACTTTCAGGACTAACTTTGTAACATTTAAATTTGTGTATCATGTATTGATTCAGGTGTTTTTTCCTAAACATGTATACTGACTCAAAAGGCTGTTTGTTGTAACAGTAATGTGACAATTAGACTTTTTTGAACGGCGTAATGTGACATTAGATGTAGGAGCCTATACTAATCAAAGTCTAGACTCTATAGACATTGGCCTGAGCTCTTGTGCATGTTGTCTGTTGAAACAGTTAGTAGGTTATCTTTTTTGTTGATTGCATACGCTTCGTTGCATGAAGCTGGAGCGGAGACGAGGAGCAAGACACGGAGGTTGGGAGCATCTATAGAAGCTTATATAATCAGTGAACATAAATATGACTTTGTAACAACGTTACTTTTCTGATTACTTCTAGTGGATTTGTTAAAGCATGAACTGTTTTTGAATTGGTGTCAACTACAAATGTTTTTTTCATTATTATTTTACGATATTATTGGTATGTGAGTAATTTTTAGTTATTGTTTTTCTACTACCTGATGGTGTCTATATTTCTTACTTGGTATGTTCTTCTTTTGATTTTTTGGGATTCATATTGCTTGAGAGCAATGAGGGCTACAATCGTAGTTGGGAATGCAGTTCTTTCTTTATGGGAGTTTAGGTTCTTAAGAGATTCTGACTTGGAAGTGTGGGTGTGAGGTTTCCGGGTGGATTTCTTCCCCCTTGTAGGATGATCCTGAATCTAAGTTACTTACCAATTTGTGATGCCCAGAAAGATTGCCCCGTTTGAGAAGTGAGAAAACATATGCAAGCTTTCAAGAACTATTCCTGAGAAGTAAGCATTGCTAATATATGTGAAAGAGAGGCAACTAGTCAATGGTGGAAAAATTTCCTTCAAATTTGGATTTCACTACATAAATTGCATGTAAAGTTGGGGACAGAAACGTGGGATGGAGGGAGTATTAGTCCAAGGAAGGGATCTTAAAGATCTTTCCAGATAATTTACGGATATCACAAGTGGTTCCTATTAACTTCGAACACATTTGTTGTACGTGCTTTTTAACCATTTGTTCGATCTTTATTTTTCTCAGGGAATGTTACTTCCAGCTTATTGGGTATGCTGACTGATTGTGTTATCTAGAATATGTATTCTATTCTAACCTTGTGTTATCTAAAATATGTATTCTATTCTAACCTTGTTATGATGATATTTTTGTTTCAATTGTGTGTAATTTATCTAACATTGTACGCGGTGAGTGTTGATAAAAGGAACCTATTCTATTCTGAGTTTGTTTGGTTCTGATCGATAAAGGGATCTAATCTATTCGGAGTGAGTTTGGTTCTGATCGATTGCCATAGTTTCATATTATTAATTCTCTCGATTTGTGTAGAAGCATTATCTTATTCGCACCTTCGCTCCTTTCCTGGGTTAATGACTTATCTTTGGCAACTTTTTGCTGGTTCTCTCTTTGATACAGTTGAAGAGACTAGAGCTCAAGCTGAAACAATTTGCAGAGGTGGAAACTCTGTTAATGAAAGAATGTGAACAAGTTGAAAGAGCTAGGCAGAGGATTGCTAATGAGCGGACCCGCGTGGTGTCAGCTCAGATGGGACCTGCTGGGGGGACTTCATCGATGAACCTGCCAGGCCCTTCCATGGTGAACAACTCTTCAAATAATACACAACCAATCATCACTGGTTCACCCTCACAGCCATTTATATCTGGTTTTGGAAGTAACCAACAGCTGCATCCCCAGTTCATGGCACGGCAACAAGTGTATGGCCTTGGGCCCCGTCTACCTCTTTCAGCTTTACACCCGTCGACGTCAGCAGCTCCTAATGTCGTGTTCAATTCTGTACAAAATGCTCAGCCTTCTTCTCTCAGTCATCCAATGTTGAAGAATGCATCGGGGGCGAGCTCCAGTCTAGGTTGAATTTTTGGGAAAGCAATTCAGTATTGCACTCTTCTTTTTTTCTATGGGTCATCGAATTATCTACTTTTCCACATTGAAAGAAGTTAAGGCAATAGCCGGAGGGCACTCTCATGGTCGTAGGGATATGGCCAAGGATGCAGTAGAAGAGAACTGATTTCTCATATGCGCGATTAATTGGTTAGGTGATATCACTCTCTTAATTTTACTTGTGTTTTTTTTTTACGCTAGACATTTTTTAATTGTAAAAAAGAGGGAGGGAGGTCGGTCTTGATTAGGGTGGTTATACTGCTGCTGCCTATTGTACAGATACTGCAAGGAACACGTAGATTTGAGATTCCATTTGGTGATTTTTTAGTGTTCATTTGATGACATGATATAAAGACTTGCTCCGGAAATCAACTGTTCTTTGACTTGGGGTTTTACTGGGAGGGTATCATCAAGCTGAAGGTGTTGGACTTTTCAACTTTTGCCTTAACCCTTAGACTAGGTTATCGTACGCTTTTCAATTTGAAGGAAAGGTGTGCAAATTTGTTCACCCTCACCTAACGAGGGTGAACAAAACCCCCACTCTGATTGGTTGAAAGAGTGTGGGGTCCATGGAATCAATACACTTTTGGGCAAGCATTATATCACTTTCTTGTGAGATCCACACCATTTATGGTAGACCCCACATCATTTTAACCAATTGAGGTGAGGGTGAATAAATTTGCACTCAGAAAGAAGCTAGTATAAACTTGATAAAACTATGGGTACACAATTTGGTGTGTCAGTTCTTTGCTCAATTTTCTGACAAGAAATTGAACGAAGATTGGATCAAGATCTTACCGATATCCGACTAAGCTAATTTTTACAAGGATTCTTAAAAACATATTTTAAATAAGTTGAGCGGCTCCGATTATTTTGTGTGAAATCCCGAAAGAGGTCTAACACAACGGGGTGTGTATTTGGCGTGCATGAAATGGTGTACCCATATCAAGACGGCCACCTCTCTCTCTCTCTCTCTCTCTCTCTCTCCCCCCCCCCGGAGAGCTTCTCACACTAAATTTTTTGCTGTACTTATGGTTTTGTTTGGGGGTGGGGGTTGTTAGGTTATCAATTTCCCCCAAAACTTAAGTGGTAGGAAATGGGCTCAACAACATATATCAAGCTATTTAATACCCTCACTAATGTGGAGATGCAAATTTTCAAAGATAGAGCATAATAGAATACGAATGGGAGAAGCATAATGCAAACGGGGAACAAATGCAAACAGAGAGAACTTACCAATTCTCTCAAAAGTTTAAGTTGTTAGGAAATGAGTCCAATAATGTATATCAAGCTATCTAACAGGCTACACCTCCTTGTTATAAATTTATTCTGACAAATGTTAATGTCAAAACTATTTTTGATTGTGTCAAAACCCTAATGCATAAAATGTTTGTACTTATGAGCAATGTACATGCCTTTTATGCATTAAAGTTTTGACACAATCAAAAGCGATTTTGGCCATTATCACTACCCTTTATTCTAAAAAGTCAAGTTTTTACATACTGGATTAATATTTGATTCGTTAATCAGTTTTATCAACAATTCATTTCCAGTTCAATGAAAGTATATATAATTGAGTCTACTAGGATGTCCACATTAAAGATCCAAAAAGGAAAAAAAATTTAAATAACAAGAAATAGTTAAATTATAGCTTCTTCTATAAACAAAATGAGTCATTAAGAAAACTAATAAATGATATACACAAGAGACAAGACAAAAAAGATACTAATTACGTGATGAAAATAATCACTGTATTCAGTTGATAATTACAAAAATATATAATGTGCGACAATATACAAATTCTAGAAAATATGATCATTCTAAGTTTATTTTAATATTTGAAACTCCAACTGAAATAGAAAAAGAAGAATAAGATTTGGTTTTATAATTTACCAAATATCCAATGGCATTTTAGTCATTTAGTAACAAAATCTAATTATCATAACCTTTGACAAACGTCAGGGGGAAGTTATTGAAATTTGCCATAAACTAAGTAGTCATAGAATCATCTAAGTTAGAACTGTAATCCACAAGGTAGGAGTATTTGTGAATCACCTACATTATTAAATTGTCCTTTCACACTAGCTATTATGTTATATATATCTGTTGTTGTTAACCGGGGGTTAGGATGCAACTAGGATTCTAACTCCATTGAGCCACTTATCATGTTCAATAAGGATAGGGTTGGATAAACTATGTAGCCATAGAATCATCCAAGTTAGAACTGTAATCCACAAGGTAGGAGTACTTGTGAATCACCTACATTATTAGATTGTCCTTTCAACTAGCTATTATGTTGTATATATACGTTGTTGTTAACAGGGGTTAGGATGCAACTGGGATTCTAACTCCATTTAGCCACTTATCATGTTCCAATAAGGAGAGGGTTGGATATACGATTAATGAATGTCATCGCACCACATCTGGATGGATCACTGGACATTGACATTTACATGAAAATCCCTGAAGGGTATAAAATACCTGAAGCACATAACTGTAAACTTAGAAGTGTTTGTTCTATCAAACTAGAAAGATCACTATACGAGTTAAAACAATCTGGGCGCATGTGGTACAATCACATAAGTGAATATTTATTAATTAAGGGATATAAAAATGATCACATGTGCCCATGCGTGTTTATTAGAAAATCAGAATCCGGATTTGCTATAATTCAAAAACGAGTTTACCAAAACTGCAACATAACTTAAAAAAGAGTTTGAGATGAAAGATTTTGGTAAAATAAAATTTTGTCTCTGGCTTGCAGATCCGGCATTTACCAAGTGGGATTCTGGGGGTTGACAGCTTCTCTCTCTCCCTCTCTCTCTCTCTCTCTCTCTCTCTCTCTCCATGATGGAGAGAGAATGCACTCCCCCTAAAATATTTCCACTGAAATATGTCTCTGATCATAGGTAATTTATGCTCTGGTAGGACAGATTATCCACTCATATGCTCATCTTTGATCTTTTGGTCAACAATCCAGTATACCCAACCACTTTTTTGGAGTATTTTATAAACATTCTTATTCACCAGGCTCATTTTCCATTTCTTTGTGGGGTTATTTCACTTCAATCCCAGCTGTATTTAGATTTTAAACGGAAGTTGTGCTATCAAGGAGCTGCGGTAAAAATCAGTCGGGGTTGGGTGCTTATGGAAGACACAAGGACAACCCATCAATCCATCAGAGGGTTTCATGGAATGGTTTCTACTCAGCATGCTTACATTTTTAGATCTGGACAGAAGAAGGCAATCGAGAGCTCCTGAAGCTGATTACATTTGGAGGATTGTTATGTTAAGATGAAACATTACCTAAGTGGTTTGAAAATGGAAAATGCAACATACTTGGTTAGTCATTTTTACTTTCGAATCAAATCATCTTTATCATTCTTAAAAGTTCCACCATAGCATTTTCCTTAACCTAATTTGTAGTAGTGTAGTATTTGCTTACATGATTTCTTTGAAAGATATAATGAAATCTACATCCGATTTATCTTTTTAGCTTATCAAGTTGGATAGTAGATTACAACATAAAATGTCCTCTACGTGGAAAGCAATTTTGTGCACCCTCATCATAGGTGAACAAAGCGAGGATGAACAAAATTGGTCTCCTCTACGCACCTACTTATTTCACCATCGGCATGAATTGTGCCCTTACTTGCATTATTTTGTTATATTAGGGTTATTTTGTATTGTACCATCATTAGCTTATCATTAACGATTGACAAAATTGCATAAAAACCCTTCATGTCCCCACATGTCATGCAACCATTCAAATTCAAGTATAACTCGGTCCGAGGTAGCTCTTCATACCCTTGTGTAATCACTAGTGATTTGGCTTTAGAGGTGGGTTGGCTAGTCCAGATTGCATGAGAACCTCGAATGGTATAGAGAGTTAAAAGTAGGAGTACAATATTTTGAGGGAATTGAATTTCACACCTCTATTTCAACATCTGCACCCCATTTTTGTTTTTATTAGGGTGAAATTACTGAAATACCCCTCCATTTCAACATCTACACCCCCAAGGGATTATAAAATAGAGGGGTATTTCAGTAATTTCACTCTAATAAAAACAAAAAAGGGGTGCAGATGTTGAAATGGGGGGTGTGAACTTCAATTCCCTATTTTGAGGGTTGAATTGTCCATAACTTAGAAGTTTTAGGTGTAAACTGAGAAAAGAAAAAATACGGGGATCAATTTGTGACACAGGTCATTTGCTGGGTTTTCTGTCCAAAGAGTTGAATCGAATAGTAGTATAGTATAGGTCGGTAACAAGCCCTAAACTACAAATCGCTGGGTACGAAATAAACAAAGCTCCGGCGACAATAAGAACATTCACCTCTCTCCCTCTCTACATGCGTTTGACACGGGTCAAATGCTAGGGTTTTCTATGTAATTGTCAAGAATGTATATATTTATGTATCTGCCCGAATTACTACTGATCGATTGAAGCTCCGGAAAACCATAAGAACGGGTACCTCTCTCTCTCTCTCTGGTCGCCTCTCTCCCCCGTTCGTCATCTATTCTCTCTCTGTTGTTTTTTTTTTCTTTCGGGTAATTTATTTGCTTAGACATACGTATTTTGGGGTCCGGAAAATAGAGTGAATCCATTCGATGCTGATATATGAGGAGTATTAAATTAAATATTTAGTTGAGGGAGGGGCCTTTGTTTTAGTATCTTTTCGGTGGCCAGGGCCGGCCCTTGGATATGTATGTATGTGTAATATGCACGGATAGGTAAGACTCCATCTTCTCCCCTCCCTCCTATTTAAATATGGATTGTTTACCATACTTGCGTATGAAAGAAAATTAGTAATTCAATGGCCCTTTGTTTGCGCTTTATGTGAGATGTTGTAAACTACCTGCTTGAACTGTTGAAATTGACTTGTGATAGTATTAAAATGCAGGTAAATTGATCCACGCAATACTATGATCTTCACTTGCAGAAAGCAATTCTGTTCTTTTACCTTTCAATATTTGTGCTCTTTAGCCTTTTTTATTTCTTTATTTAGTTTGAATTTGTGATTTTTAGGTTTTAGATGAAGTTATGCTTCTGAATCGTCGGTATTCTCTGAAATTTTGCTCTTCTGGTTTACCTTTTTTTCAGTAAAGGTACTCTCTTCAATGAAGCTCAAACATACAAAGACAAAGACCATAAAGGGAAACCAAAATGACCCCAGTAGCCTCAACAAGGCTCTCACCAAAGAGTACCAGAAAACAGACCCCTGAAAAACAAGAGAGTCTAAAACAGCTATACAACAAAATTAGGAAAGAAAAAGTATACACCAGTGGTTGCTGGCCCCAGAATATGGTGATCAACACCCCAAATATGGCACAATTCTTTATTCTCATGAGTAGCTTTGAAATTCTTCCATGCCAAGAGAATCCCTTATAGAATCACAAATCTTAGAGCCAAGGGAGATAAGATCCACCACTTTTTGCTGAAAAATTCTCATATTATGTTCACACCAAATACCGTACACAGTGGCCCTAGGAAGCACGGGTATTGGTATGGGGTAGGGTACTGGTACGAGATACGGCAACAACCCAAAAAACTAGGGTAGGGGGGTACGGCAATTTTTTTATGTTTATTTTTTTACAATTTGGCATGATTCATTAGATATAACAAGTATAACATATTTTATAGATAGAAGCAAGATAACAAAAGCTAGTAGCACTTGAACTTGAACCCATACCGCTTAATGGACTCATCTTCCTATGAAATAAAGTGCAATAGCCTAATTTTTGTCCATGCAACTATCAGAGGTTTCAAGATGGGAAAGCAAAAGATATTTCAAGGCCATCTAAAAAATCGAAAAAAGGAATAAATTTTGACATAATAACGAGAGAAGGGTTAGCAGATATAATGAGAGAGAGAGAGAGAGAGAGGAGTTGTAGTCGAGAAAGATCAACAGAAAAGATTAGTTAACCCTGCTCTTGTTTTTCCAAAATCATGCTCTAGATCTGAGTCGTGGTCTCGAGTTTATGACTTTATCTCATTGAGTTCTTGCATATTAAGGCCAGCATTTTGAGTTTTTTTCCATGCAAAATCCTTAAAGTTTTGAACACTTTAGGAATAGGCCCAAAAGTACCCAGAAAAGTACCCAACAAAGTACCCATAAACTCAAAAGTACCCGGTACTTATTTTGAAGTACCTATGAAGTACCGGTACCCAGTATGGGTACTTTGGGGTTTTAGAAGTACCCGTGCTTCATAGCAGTGGCGTTATGGTTTACCCTTTCGGTAGTTTTTGAGTAATTTTGGTGGTGCGTTTTATGTCCTCGTCATATTTTCTTTCTTCTGCTAAGTTATCATTTATGGAGTGTAATCTCTTCTCGTGAATCATTTTTCGTTTTTAGGCTTTGTGGATTCTTCTTCTCTATAGTTAAATTATCACTGTTAGCTTTTTAATGTTTCAGTTATTATACAAATAAACCTTTCTTTTTGGTTAAGTTTACCAGAAATTAGTGATTTGCCTCCATGAGACACGAGCCTTTGGATGCCCATCAGAGCATCTTGCAGTTGAGTGTCCCAGTGTATTGAGGTTGCTGTCTCTGATAAAAGGTCAATATGTTAACTGGGATATTGCCTCTGGTGGAAAATGTTTGCTGTTTTAAGGAAGGATCGTCCACATTTAATCCTGATTGTGTTGTTGAAGAATCAACGCTAGGCAGAGATGAAAATGCAGGATCATCCACCATGGATCCTAGCTGTGCTGTTGAAGAATTATCGGGCTCTTTGCAATCATGTGAGCCTTTTTCTGTTGCTGATAAAGACCCTTGCAATAGCTTAGTTGCACCAGATATCTCGGGTACTGAGGTTCTTGTAGGTGCTCTTAACTCTATCAGCACAGTTGACTCTTCGCGACTGAGTGATGAAGAAGGAAATGATAAGGTTAATTTTGATGATGTTCCAGTAATTAAATTTCCTGACACTACATGTTCAGTTCCTTCAAGGAGAAGTGCCTTTACAGCTAAATCGAACCAGAAGAATCAGACAAGAGATGCTGCAAGAGAACGTGGTAAGACAGTTGTTAAGAGACCATTGTTAGATTCGGTTCTGTTGAGGGTAGCAAGAAAAAGAAGAAGCTATCTTTGCAAACCAGCTCGTTCTTCAGTTTGGGGATCATGGGGATATATAACCCAAGTTTTTGAGAAGAATAGTGGCTATGATGTCAGTCGAAATGGGAAAACAAAGTCACAAAAAGCAAGGGGTGTTCGAGGAAATGGCAAGCGGAACAGGAATCATTCACAAAGTTCAAGGGGAAAAAACTGCCCTTCTTCTGGTCATATTCGATTGAAGGTGACACTAGGCAGAGAATTGATTCAAAATTGCCAGACAAATATGGTTTCGATGACAGACTGTAGTCTAAAAAACTGCAGGGGATGTAGTATAGAAGTTCTTAAATCAACAGAGGGCAGTGAAAATAAGATTGACGAGGAATTGCCTGGGATTAATGGCTATCAACTCTGCAATCAGGGCCAGGAGAAGGTGGTGATGTCCTCAGATGCTACCCATCTTGGTTTGTGCGTTTTAAATAAGGAGTTGGAGATCCCCACGATCAATGAGAAGTCAACCGGAGTTAATGCAGGTCATCATCACACTCGTTCATCTCAGGTGGTAGTTGACAACAGGTACTTAGATTCAGGGACTTCACCTGATTCAGAAGTCATTAACCTGATTCAAGACGCACAAGTTAATGGTAAAGTCCAAGAAGACTTTTATGATGTTCTGAGTTCCTCCCAAGCTTGTGTTGCTCCAGGAGATGTTACAGATTTGGACATGTCGCAGATAAGTAGTAAGAAAGGAAAGAACAAGAATAAGCTCCCTCATGCAGATAATTTCACTGTGGAAGATCTGCCTTTACCAGAAATCATAAACAACACAAGTGAATTGGAAATACGAGGACGTGGAGAGAAAATGGGAGATGTCTTTTACTCCAGCGAGCCTTCTATTTCAACTACCATTGCAAATGTGTCTGGAAACACATCGAGCAGTGAGGGATTCTCAAGTGGACCATTGTCTTCATTGGGAGGTACTGACAGTGGAGTCCCGTTTGAGAATTTTAAAGTTGAAGGTGAAGCAGAAGATATACACTTCAGGCATGGTGTGGGGGTAGACTCAAATGTTTGTGATAAATTACATCTGCATAAAAAAACGAAGGGGCGGAAGCATTTTAAAATTTCAAAACCCGTAGGAGTGAGCAAAACTGGTTCAGAAGCCTTTGATTCGCCCAGGAGCCAGAAAGGAAATGCTTGTAAACAGCAGGGAAACACAGAGAAATCTATTTGCCGTAGGAAAGGGAAAGACAAGGGTTCTCGAGGTGAGGTCACTTGCAAAGAGGAAAATCACCCAGAAACAGGTACAGAAAGTTTCAAGATGGTTGAAGGTAGAGGACAGATTCACACACTTGAAGTATTGTAGTCATTTACTCCTTTTGTTTTCTGTTATCTAGTTTTTTTCTCATCGACCAGCAACATGCACATTTAGCCCAGAAAAGGAGCATCATTCTGATTTTATGGGTTCTTATTGAGTGAAATTGATTTTGTTTGTAGATCACTCATCAGCTGATTGTGAAAACCTTAAAACTGGGAATGAAAGTATAACCAAGAAGGTATTCGACTTGGACACGGTGCCTAAATGTGTAGGGGAGCAAAATCTACCCCCACAAAGTGCATGGGTGTGTTGTGATGCTTGCTTAAAGTGGAGGCGTATACCTGCTACTCTTGCAGATTTGATTAATGAGACAAACGGCAAGTGGTACGCTTCCATAATTATCCCTGTTTTGCATTGCAACTTTGCTATTAATGTAGAACAATGTTAGTGTTTGGTTTTGTGGACAATTTGCTCTAGTTTGGTAATTTGTGAAATTTTTAACAGTTCCATAAAAGACAGGAGACTATTATCCAGCCATTAACATTTTCATGAACAGAGCCTCACGAAGATAAAAAAGGAAAAATCTGGCGTCCCATACTGGGGCCACAGCCAGGATTAGTAACCATGCTTTTGTGGGGTCTGTTGAGTGTGAATGTATATGCGTCGTAATAGTATCGTGATAATATCGAAGTCACATCTCTTTGTATCTTCTAGTTTAGGAATAGATTTATCTTAAAGATTCTAGGTTTTCGCTGTTTAAATGTTCGATAGCATTGTGACGTGTATTCCATTATTCAATAATACAATTCTGTTCTTCTCTCTCAAATGTCACATGGATCCCATGTTGGACTCGTCATTTCTCCAAAAACTAGAATACAGACATGTTTGGGATATGCCAAGTGTGAAACATGTTTGTAATAGAGCTACATCTTATGATTTCTGATAGAACTTAAAAGCAGAATTTCTTACAAACTGAGATGGGAAACACAAATAACCTTATTGTTTTTGGAAGATACAAATAAAGGGTAACCATATAAGTCCTCATGAACTAATCATCCACCGAAAATTTTACTTTGGGCCAACTTTAAAAAATTTCATTTTTCAACCTTCTAATTTATCCTTGATGTATGCCAAGAGTTTCCCCAATGTGTCTTAGACATGAAGTGTCCAGGATGTGTCCGACTAAAGAAATGAAAAAAATTATGGAACATGTATTTAGTCATGTTTGACACCAGTCCAGAGAGTCATGTCGATGCTTGACACATGTCAGACATACGTACTTGAGAGTTGAGGCTGGTAGATGTGTTTGTGCTTCTCACTTCAAAGAAGGTAACGTATCTGTGACTGACAAGTGGTGGACATTGATACTTCTCGGACACACTCAAACATGTGTTCAATGCTCTTTTTTCGTGTCCCTAACCGCGAAACCAAAATCTAATTTGAACAAAAGTCCGACACTCTTTCTGCAACACAGCGTGTCTCAAAATTTTTAGGTGTCTATGAATAAGAAACTAATAAACCAATATGTGAACCACACTTATTTTAGAAACTTGCAGACTCGTGATTGTCAAAATTTTGAAATTTTGACATATCACTTTCTCATACAAACATTATCATCACGCAGCTGTGTGCATGTATCATATTTATTTTCTAATCAAGGCGTAAACTTATGATAAGCGTTAGCATGCATTTACAATACTAAATTCAGTGCATCCCTAACGTGTCTATGTCCTACTTTTTAGAAATATAACATGTCACGGGTGCCCATATCTGTCGTATCCGTGCTTTTTAGTACTTGAGCTAATTTGAGTTAATGTTTTTTTAGTATGTTATTGTTGTTTTATATTTTCTTGCTTTGTTGCTCCTTTTGTGTTTCTTTTTGGATCCATATACTTTAGAGGTTGATGAAATCAATAAGTGGTCTAGGGCAGTTTGGGTTAAAACAAGAGGAGATCAAGATTCAAGATTCATGCATGGGAGAACCATCATAAAACAAAGGCAATGGGAAGCAGGAGTATCAGGAAGATACTTTCGTCCAAAAATGTGTCTCCAGACCAGTAGTTTAGTTGGATGACGGGATTTGGTTATTTTAAAAGATTCTCATCAGGGCTCAGGGGTTGTTTAAGGGTCATCATGGATCTACTAGTTGCTTTAGAATGAGTTTAGGTTCATTAACCATGTCTCATTCAATGCATGCATTTATAACTAGTTTCATTCTCATAACTTGTGCAATGTATTGATCTATTACTAGGTTCATCCTACGTAGACTTTTAGATATTGGAATCGTCGTTTTGCATAGCTTATAGTTATAGACATTATATTTCAGTTTCATTAACAGAATTAATTATTGAAATTAAGTTGATGAGGCTGCAGTCTTCGTGATCTTCGTGATTGGGGCTCAGGTACTTGCAGCAATCACCTAACCCTTACATGGGTGATGCAACTCCGTCTCTCTTTTCTTTTTTCTTTGCACAAAATCCAAGTACTAATGTTCCATACCTGAGATTTTTACAATTTCAACTATAGGCAGCAATAGCCCAAGTTTCATAGAGCTGTCCTGCAAGAGATTCTATCTTTACTTGGGAGTGCAGGTTCTGTTGAACGTGGTGGCGCTAGGAGTAAGGTTCCAAGTTGGATTTTATATATTACAAAGAAAGAGCCAAAACTGTCTATTGGTAATATGAGTGATAAATTGACCGCAAGGTTTTAATGAGGTTAAATAGAGAAACCCTAACAAACCCTCTGTACTTGAACGACTAAACACACGCACCTTAGGATGCAAGGGCAAAGAGCATCGCCCAAGGAGGAAAAGAAAGTGAGCTTTAGTTTGGGTCTCTTTGAAGAAATCGGCCAACTGCACTGGGCGAATCATTAATGCTTGACTAAAGATAATGACGAACAAAATGAAAATGAATTTCGAATATGCTTCGTGCGCTCATGGAGAACCTAATTATGAGTAATATGAATAGCGGTAGGTAGGAAGAGTGACACCCATATCCGATAAAAGGCATTTGAGGCAAATAATGTCGGATTAAGTTAGAATGAGATATTAGATTGCTTCTTGCTTCTTGCTTTTTAAGGACATAAGGCAATCGCCTTGAACTATGCAGAACTAGAGGTAGACTTTCAGATAGACATATCAACCTGGGAATCAACATCGTTATAAGTCCGAAGGGTCGAGCTCGAAGTAGAAGAAAACATAAGCACTAAAGAAGTGTACCACAAACATAATATAAGAGATGAATCAAGGCAACCCAATGTGTAGAATGAGGAGCAAAAACAAATTGATTAACAATATGCATATAATGGGCAATGTCATGCCGAGTCAGTCAGATAAGGTCAAGTCACACTCAGATAAACAAGACCACCAACAAGCTCGCAATACACCATAAGATCATCAATAGGAACCCCATGCGAAGAAGAGAACTAGCATGTTAGTCATTTGGATTATCAACAGGCTTGTCATTGGTGAGATGAGGTCCATGAAGAGTGTGGGTTGCATACTTAGTCTGAGATGAGATAACCTTTAGGAGAGGAGGCAACCTCAATGCCACGACAATACCTAAGGGGACCGAGTTCTTTCATTTCAAAATCACAAAAGAGATGAGCCTTCACCTCACTAAAAGTAACATAGTCGCAACCGGTTATGATCATATTATTGGTATCATCCGCATATAGGAAGAGAAGAACTAGACTATGAGGGGTGTGGCGAAAAAAGTGAGCAAGATCATGAGTACTAAGCTAAAAACCAATCTTAAGAACATCTTGAAATCACTTATACCAAGCACGAGGGGAGTATTTAAGGCCATAGATGGCACGACGGAGAAGATAAACATGGTCAAAAGTATAAGAGAAGCACAGAGGAATGAACATATAAACTTCCTCAGATAGATAACTGTTGAGGAAAACAGTTTTAACATCCAACTGGCAGGGCAGCAGCATAAAAAATTAGAGTGCAAATTGTGGTCATCTTTTCAATGTGGGAAAATGACTACTAATAAATCATAATCAACTTTCTGCTGCTCCAAGAACCATCAGAATGAGTTTTACCTTTGTAAACCGATGTGCTGCTAAGAAGATCTTTACCAATTTTGATCATTACAAGCTTCTTTGTAGATCAATGGATTCTGTAGTCAAGAGAGCGGATAGGATAGTTTTGGTTAGCAACGCCTCGGGGAAGGGAAGACCAAAATTGACAGTAGATATGGTAGTGCGCAAGGATTTGAGTCTACTTGGTCTAAGTGAACAAGCAACACTTGATAGAGCTCAATGGGAAAAATGGATTCATGTAGCCGACCCAATTGATTAGGACATAAGGCTCGGTTTGGTTTGGTTTACAAGCTTCTTTGTAAGAGCTGGGTTCAAAGTAGGTTTGTATACGGTCAAAAAGGAACGATAGGAAGAAGAAAAACACGTATTATTGAAACCAAGCCTTACCAGTGGTCGACGGCCACAAGTAAGATACCAGCGGTTGACGGATCAGAGTCCTTGTAAGCAGATTGTGGGGTAGGACAGCTAGGAGAAGTTGTGCAGCATCGTGAGTACACCAAGGGAAAATGAGGAAGGACGGTGGAACTGGAGGCAGCGAGGGCAACAACTAGAACATCAGACAGGTCAGTACAAAAATACTTCCTTAGGGTGTTTGAAGAGAAAGGATCAATGTGAAATTGGACCCATTTTGGTGACGGTTGCAATTTGGTGTCACATAATCATAATGACGATAGCCCTTTTGCTGGTATGAAGTTGATGAAGGCCCACATGAGCGCGACCCTTCCCTTTGAAAGGATTATTAAGTCAGTTATATAAGTGCTACAATTTTATTTAATTCTATCTATAATGCAGAATTTTAGTGTTGCTTTAAATCAAGATTGTAAAAGCATTAAGCATTTTTTGGACAATTGGGCATATCTCTTCCTGAATTTTTGAGGTAACTTCTTTTTTTATATGCAATTCATTGTGAAGGATCTGCCAGGACAACATGGATCAAGGTTTTGCTCACTGCTCAATTCCTCAAGAGATGTCAAATTCAGAAATTAATGCAGAGTTGCAGATATCAGATGCCTCCTGCGGGGAAGATGCTTCTGATGCCCACTTGAATTCCAAGAGATTGGAACCAAAACATTCAACAGGTAGTTTTTGTGGCTAGTTGTAGCTTCATAATATCATCAACTTCGAGCTGGTATTTTGACTACCTGTTAGATCTGCATGCTTTTTCTTGTTTTGAATGTCTTAACACAACTTTATATGCCCTGCAGTTTACCCACGGTCGTCTTGGATGCTCATCAAATCAAATTTGTTTCTACATCGTACCCGTAAAAGACAAACCATTGATGAGGTCAATGCCAACAGAGTTTGCAGATCATGCTGAAATTTTATATTTTGCTGCACTTAATATTATCCCTACTTGGTAGGAAGAACATAATCTGTGTCTATTAAAACCACTAAAAGGTGAACGGAAAAGGTGATTCTTGTTGTGTGAGTAGAATTGGTAAATGATTACTCCCTACGTCCCAAAATAATTGTCCTTATCTCTTTTTGGACTTTCTGAGAAATTATATTTTATAAATATCCACTTCTAGTGAGGGAGCCCACACATTGCTTAAAGTGTGGGAGTCACCGGATTCTCACCTTTCCCGCTCAAATTTTGACGATCCGAACCGCTCAATGTGTTTAAAACGTGTTTTTAAGGTTCCACGCAAGGAATCATAAAAAAAAAATGACCGGGAAGGGCTTGATCCGAGCAGTTTTCGATAAAACTGTACATGTAAAGTTTTTGTCGAAAACTGCTTAGATCAAGCCCTTCCTGGTCTCTTTTTTTTTTAATATGATTCCTCGCGAAGACTTTTAAAAACACGTTTTAAACACATTGAACAGTTCGGATTGTTGAAATTTAATCGGGAAAGGTGAGTCCCGCACTTTAGCAAAGTGTGGGATACCTCATATATGTATATGCACCCCCACTTCTAGTGAGAGATCCCACACTTTGCTTAAAGTGTGGGAGTGACTGAATTTTCAACTTTCCGGATCAAATATCAACGATCCAAACCGTTCAATGTGTTTAAAATGTGTTTTTAAGGGTCCACGCGAGGAATCATAAAAAAAATGATCGGGAAGGGCTTGATCCAAGCAGTTTTCGATAAAACTGTACATGTAAGATTTTTATCAAAAACTTCTCGGATCAAGCCCTTCCTGGTCATATTTTTTTGATGATTCCTTGCGTGTATCCTTAAAAACACGTTTTAAATACATTGAACGGTTCGGATCGCCGAAATTTGATCGGGAAAGGTGAGTCCCGCTCTTTAGCAAAGTGTGGGATCCCTCATAAATGAGCCGATCAAACCCTTACTGATATCCAAGTGAGTTGATTTTTTATAATATTTTCAAATTTTGTCTAATAGAACTAAGTGAAACCTATCAAAAAGATCCATATTGCGTAGAAAAAGAATTTAACGATAGTTTGTAGGTATCTTTTCAAGAAGCCCAAGTAGTAGAATTATGGACAATTATTTAAGGATGGAGGGAGTATATGCTAAGAGATGTATGGATTGTGACAATCATGTATGGATTGTTTTGGAGGTTGGGAAATAATAGCCACCTGTGAATATTTTGTGTTCTTCCACTTCCAAAGGAATAATTTATTCAGACTGGTTGGAACATTTTGAAAAATATGGCTATTAGTTTTGGTCCTACAGGTTAAGAAAAATCTCCCGCATTATAGTATGATTAAAATTGGGAATAATTGGTGGTTGGATCGGTTTTGACTTATTGATAGCATTTGTCATCAATAGAAGCATCTTAGTCAGGTTTTGAATGTTATGGTTGATATGGTTGAGTTTTCATTTGTATGTTTATGAGCTTGTAAGTAATCCTGCAAATCCCATCAATTTTGAATTTTGGCTTCAAATATTGACCTTGGGGCCATCCTCTGTGGGTGCAAAAACTTTACTTGTCACACGGAGAGTGAAGTAGTGTTTTTTTTTTTTTTCCATCTTTTTCTCTTTTCTTCCTCCCCTATATCACAGTAAGCTGCATCAGGCGTGTCCTGGTTTGAGAAGACTTAGTTAGTGCTGACAGTTGTCCTCTTCTCTTGTGATGCGATAGGGTTCTTCTAAAGCTCCACCTTGTAAGGTGGTTTTCGGTACACTACAAAACTTGAACTTAGGTTAATTTTTGTATGGTCTAGGGTTATCATTATCAATCGTCTCAGGTATTGTGGATTGACATGGAAGATGCAGATTATTATCTTCATATTATGGTTCTTGGGTTGTTTCTTTCTTGACCTTGATTATTTACTTCTTGAAGAAACAGAAAATAAAATGAAGAAGAGTACATGTGTTTGAATTCATGAACTAGTAGAATTGATTGTGGGGGTTGTAAAGGAGAAGGCAAGCAGGGCAATTGCCTCCTCTATGATTGTGTTGGTTGATTGGGGGTGCATGCAACCACTGCTTCTTTGATGGAGTTGGAGTATCTTTTTATGTTTAGCGATGTGATACTTTTATAGGGGGTGATCTTTGTTTTGATAAGAATATAGCCCTTGGATGTCCTAACGTTTGAACTTGTTGAAAGTCAAGAACATACTGCTGCTGTAGCCATTTTTATGCTTTCCTGTCCAGTTTTGGCTTTGTGCCTTAGTTTCTCATCAATTTTTTCTTTACTTTGCTATGCTTGATAATCCATTGTTGCTTTGGATTTCCTATTGTTCAAAGTGTGATTGGTATTTTCAAATTCCCATAGGCGTTTATATTGTTTAGGTACAGATTAAAGGTCACAATCATCAAGTTGTTTTTCGTTTCTGTTTTTTAATTTAAGGCTAATTTCCATCAACAGTTTGTTGATAATAGTGAAACTTTGGTGTAAGAATTTCTAGCTCCACAGCCAACAAGTTTAAGATGCATGGTGGACTTATGCATGTCTTTGTGCTTATTAATTTGGAGGCTGATCTCCCTTCCTCCCCATCTCTCTGCGGCAACCGCGTGTGTGGAGACCGAGATATCAGTCATGATGGACAAATTGTTGCATTGGAGCTTGAATTGTTGGCTATTGAAACTGCAGTGTTTTTTCCACTAACTTTTTGTTTTTATTGTGTTTTTTTGGCAAATTCTCATACCAGATAATGGTTTGCCATTGCAAGCCACCTCGAGATGGAAAAATGGGTTGTGCTGATGGATGCTTGAATAGGATGCTTAACATCGAATGTGTTAGAGGGACTTGCCCATGCGGGGAACTTTGTTCAAATCAACAGGTTTGCCTTCCATAGATTTTTGCATGATTTGTTTTTGTTCGAAAAATGGTATAACCTCTGTGCAACTATCTGGTTGCAGTTTCAGAAACGCAAGTATGCCAACTTGAACCGTGTTCGATGCGGGAAAAAAGGTTACGGTCTAGAGACACGAGAAGATATTTGTGAAGGACGATTTCTTATCGAATATGTCGGGGAGGTAACTTTGCAACTTTGTTTTCGTAGGTATCTGTGCCTCCAAATTCTAGGACGGAAAATTTGGAGCAAAAGATGGACGATTTAGGCTGGTTACTAGATTCAGAATCATGAATGTCCCTACTTTTATAAATCATTACTCCCATGCATACAAGAATAGAGGGATCTGAAAGTGACTGTGTTCATGGAGAAGTCATTCGTATATTTGTTTTTCTAGTCACGTCCCCTTGAAAAGTAACGTACTATAGAGATGGAGTTGGAGGTCCATTCTTCTGCAACTGATTGTTTGGATAATATACTGGATATTGGACAAGAAGAAACTTTCTGAGGGATAGAATTTAATCATTAGTATGGCCTTTTGAGAACTGAGAAGTATTCGTATTGATGCCCTTTTTAATTACTAGTTATATCATATCAAGATTATTCGATATGCATCCTTGTATGGATTTAGATTCTAATCATCCTCAGATGTTTCTACCTTCTTAAACTTGTCGTCTTCTGTTAATCTGGTTCGAACTTTGGTCATTCTAGGTTCTTGATATGCAAGCTTATGAGGCACGGCAAAGAGAGTATGCTTCAATGGGTCATAAGCATTTTTACTTCATGACACTGAATGGCAGCGAGGTTTGTCAAGATGTTGCTCTAATGTTATTTTCAGAAGTTAAATTGTATTTGGACTCTATTTGAGAGTTGGATGTGATTTAAGATAATGAATACTGTGGAAACTTCTTCTTCTTCTTTATGTTATTCATTTCAAGGTGCTTAATTGTCTTGATTTAGGGATCGTATTGTAACTGGTACTGTGTTGGCTGTTTCGTGGTTTGCAATGCTTTTGTTGATATTTTTAAGTCTTTTCCCTTATTTGGTTGGAGACTTTTTTTTCTCTGGTGCACTTTTATCTGTTGTAGCGCTCGTAATCTTTGGAAATTCATTGGTACCTGTAAACCCATAGGTCATTATATCATAGGCGTAATCACTGAAATAGATTTCCCATTCTTGTTATTTGGCAGCATATGTTTTGATTCTCTTCAAATGTCCCCATGGAGAGTCACGGGGCTGACACAGGGTCTGTCAAGTTTTGGAAGTTTCCAATTTTAACTCGAAATAAGTGGAACTTGTGTGATGATTGTATTAGCTTTGGCCTGACTAGCATGAAACTCTTGGTTTTATGATTGTTGTACACAAGAACTCAGGTCTGGAGGGAAAAACTCCGTGGATTTTTCCTTTTGGTGAGTAGGATCTTTCTTTCGTGGAAACAGGAACACTCTTGTGCAATGTGAAAGGAGTACTATAATATGTTTTACCATCTTCACAGTTCCTTTCTACCTTCTCCTTTACCAATTTAAATAGCGACTGTAGGCTGGAAGCCTGAATCTCCTCAATTATTTGTAGAGAGATCTTGACCTTCTTAAACCTGCGATATTTTGCACTTGCTGACTACATATTGTTTCAATTCTTTCTGGCGAGCGTGAGTTTATTTGGATCCCTCTTGAAGGGGGTGAAACTTAAAAGACATAGCTAAACTGTGATCCCGATTCTCGAAATGTAGAGAGATCTTGACCTTTCTTAAACCTGCGATATTTTGCACTTGCTGACTACATATTGTTTCAATTCTTTCTGGCGAGCGTGAGTCTATTTGGATCCCTCTTGAAGGGGGTGAAACTTAAAAGACATAGCTAAACTGTGATCCCGATTCTCGAAAGGTAGAGGTATGCATCATTCATGTTTCACCAATGAACTGAGCAAAAAAGTCAGCATAGATGAACAATCCTTTCTGAACCAAAACGACAAGGAGAGAAGCGTCACTCCTTCGAGTATGCAGTGCTGCAGCAACTACTTCGGCTCACTTCTTATGAGCTCAATTTGGTATAAGTGCATTGATCTGAGCTTATTTGTTAAAAATGTGCTGTTGCGACTAGCTAGTAGCGTGTGAGCTAATGCCCACACCCTGCATATTGAAATGCATGTGAATTTCCCTTTTTTCTTTTTCTTTTCGGTTTCTACTTGTCTCCTGCATTCCCTTGATGCAAGTGCAGCGCCAGTGTGGAACATTTGTTTCCACATGCTTTTAGTGCAAACTATTTGCATTTCACTTTGAAGCATCTTGTAGTCATGCCTTTATGTGTGTGTTGCATGCACTTTTCCATTCATATATTAAGTGTTTGACTTGCCTTGAACTAGTAATTTGCTCTGTTAAGTTATGAATTTATGTTGTTTTACCTCAGTTTCTTTTTTCATGCGGAATGTCGACATTTGCGACTCGGTTTTTTTTCAGGTAATAGATGCTTGCGCTAAAGGGAATTTGGGGCGTTTCATCAACCATAGTTGTGATCCAAATTGCCGTACAGAAAAGGTAAAGTGCTTGCTAGCATGAGTTTACTATGCACTTTGCATTCTCTTTTCTCATTTGGTCCTTTACATCATAATTAACGTATTTTTGTTTCTTTCCAAGCAAGTTTTATCCATATGAACTGATTTATCTTGCCATCTTTGGATAAATTGAGTGTTTGAAATCTGAGTTCGGAATAGGATATTACCATTGTTAATCAGCAGCAAAAAATCCAGTAGAACTCCTTGATAAATAAGCCTATCACTTTGATTATGGGTGTTATGTTCTGTTTTTGCTTGAGTCAGCAACCTATCAGGAAATATTCTCCATAAGTTGATATCTTGGATGTGTTTTAAGCTTTGCATTGAGAAGGTGCTTAATTGCATGTGTCGTCGTTTGTGCACCTCCATAGTTGTCTCCAATTTTATTGCTTTTGCACCTCTTTGTCATACCTGTTTTAAGACATTGCAGTGTGTTTCTCACATTAGATGTTAGATTTACATTTTCCGAGGGATATCTCGGTATTTGGCACATGGTGTTATTGGTATTTTGAGGCACGCTAATATAAGGTGGTGTCAAGGTTGCATCTTGATATGGTTTCTATACGTCAGCGGAATATCAACAATCCTTCTTTTTTTTTTTTGCCGTGGTCTACCAGTTTATATTTCATACCTAGTGTGAAAGGGTCAAAGCAATGGGATAGACCCATAGTAACAGGATCCTTCTAAAATGGGCCTATCCAGACCAGAACCCGCTCCTAAATAGGATGGGAGCTTCCACACTAATCTTAAGGACAAAATTCTCACTTCTGTTTCCAAATATATGCAAGGAAGAAGAAAAAGAAAAAAAGAAGTAAAAGAGATTTAGGACCCTCTCTTTCTCGTCTTGTATACTTATCTACATGTTTAGTCCATATATTTGGCATAAAAAAAATCTTGGGATGTCATTTCTCACTCATATGTTTCTATATATAAAGTGTTTATATACATGCGGCCTTTGCTACTATAAAACATATGTGCAATATATATAAATTTATTCACATATATAGTTATTCATTAAATATTACCTTGCCGCTCCCAACCTTGGGAACTTCTACCTATCCCCTCTCCCGCTCCGTGCAATCTTATGAATGTAATGCAAAGATTTGTAGTCAAATAATGATATAATGTACAGGAAAGCTTCTGATAAGCTCTAAATAAACTAAGGTAAGACGGAAGAGCTGTGTGCATGATGCAGGAGCATAATGACGGTGGCTGAATCGAGGGTCTTCATGTCTTTAATATCTAGTGAAAATATTTTTAGAGTCAGTTTTTAATTTGGCACATATATGCATGTAGTTATTTCCTTTAGACACATTGTTCTAGATTTATCTTTATGTTGGTAGATGAAGGGTTGTCTAGATAATTGAATCTAAGGTCTTGGGAAGAGTCATTTTATGTAATGCCTATTTATACGTGTTCTAATGAAATGAAAAAAAGGAGTTGAGTTAATTATTAAATATTGTGCAAGTGTGTCTTGCTTGGAGTGAGTGATTCCTCCTATAATCAAGTGTGTGGCTTGGTCGAGTCGAGTGACATCCGCGATTCCTCCTATAATCAAGAAGTTCTTGCCCTTGGATTATTCTCAAACTCTCTACCAGAAGCTTCATCAGCTGCACCAACAACTTGATCAAACTGTGGCCGATTATACAGAGTAGTTTTACCAGCTTATGAGTCGCGTCAATCTGCATGGAACGGACGAGAAGGTTGCTGTACTGACTTTTGAAGTCCAAAACCACAAGGGGGAGGAAACAAAGATCCAGGAAATGGTATTTCTAGCTCCAACAAATGTTTTCGATGTGGCGAACCTGGGCATAGATCTTATGAGTGTCCCAAAAAGAAGGCTGAGTTGAATCTAATGGATGAGGAAACCAAGCCAGTTTATGATGAACAACCAGGAGTCTTTAAGGAAGAGCTATGCAATCCTAATTTCGATGATGAAAGTCTTCTGAGTAGGCGTGTCATGGTTACAAAAGAAGAGGTAATGCTTACAAAAGAAGATGATGGAAATGTTTTTAATAAGGAAGGATGCTGCAAGAATGCAGTGACAGCAAATGTGATGACCATAATTGAGTGTTCCAACCCTTGCAACAGCGATGAATATCCTCAAAACACATTGGGATGGAGGAGAAAATAAGCTATCTGCTCCAAAAATCCAACAAGGTCTTCTACCGGAACCAACTTCGATCTTGGGGAAAAGGAAAGCTGATGGTCAATGTGACTGGATTGAGGAATCCGTCCTTGAACAATGTACAAAAGTTTTTGCAACTTATGGTGTTATTTGAGGAGTTCGAAGTGTCTTCGTCATGGATTCGGGAAGTCATGGTAACTTTCTGTCTCAATATTTGGTTACAGTTCTCAATCTGCCAACTGAAAGTCTTGCTCAACCTTATAGAGTGCGTTGGGTGAGTAACGAGCAAGGGATACATGTAACCAAGAGCTGCCTTGTAGAGTTTTCATTGAAGACAAGTATAAAGACAAGATTTGGTGTGATGTGATGCCAATGGATACATGCGATGTCTTTTAGGTCATCCGTGGCAGTGGGACCGAAATGTTTCTTATCAAGGCTGGAAATGTCTTTTAGGTCGTCCGTGGCAGTGGGACCGAAATGTTTCTTATCAAGGCTGGAAATATGATGGAAAAATGTTTATGAATTGAAGATGGATGGAATACCCATCACTTTGTTTCCAAAGTTGGAGAAGTTGAAGCGTCAATTGTCTTTAATCAGGAAGGAATTTGAGTCGCCCAAGAAAAGGAAGAAGAGTCCTCAACCATATTGTTGGAAAAAAAGAAAAGCAGCTAAACTCGAGGTCAAGATGTAGGAGCATAATGACGGTGGCTGAATCGAGGGGTCTTCATGTGTTTAATATCTATTCAAAATATTTTTAGAGTCAGTTTTTAATTTGGCACATATATGCATGTAGTTAGTTCCTTTAAACACATTGTTCTAGTAGGTAATTGAATGGCCAGTGTTGGAATTTGTCTAGTCTTCAATAAGTCTTGGGAAGAGTCATCTTATGTAATGCCTATTTATATGTGTTCTAATGAAATGAAAAAAGGAGTTGAGTTAATTATTAGATATTGTGCAAGCGTGTCTTGCTCGGAGTGAGTGATTCCTCCTATAATCAAGTGTGTGGCTTCGTCGCGTAGAGTGCCATCTGCAATTAGTACCGTCACGTGACATCAGCTTCCCCCGGTCGAGTGACATCCCTGGACTATCCCTACCCTTGCGGGTCTCGGGCATGTATTGTATTAGTTGGCTAAGTGCATAGTGAGCTACCCCATCAACATGGTAAGAATCAGATTCTCTTTGAAGGATAGCTGGAGAGGATTGATCATAATTAATTGATTGTGGTGTAATGGAGTATGGATCCATACCGTCGGTTGCACTTCGATTACTATAGGATGATTTCCGAAATATTACACGGTTCCTGGTTTGTTTACTATTCCTTTTTGGTGGTTCTTGTAAGTTGTTCTTTCTGCTTTTTCCTCAGTTTTTTTTGGTGAGGGATGAGTGGAGAAAGAAATTTTAGAAGCATTAAGCAGAGGAATTTGTGTGATATGATTTGCCTTCCCTCGAACCCCAATTTTTATCACGGCTGCCCCTTCTATGATTGTTTTCCTGTAGGGTCGACATATTTCCTTGAGTAATAAAGGAATGGATTTAAAGTTGGAGAATTTGATTAAGAAGCTCAAGAATCTGTATTCACTGTTTGTACTTATTGTTAAGTTACCACTAGTCCCAAAAGCTTAAGCTGTTAGAAAATGTGCCCAACAATGCATATCAAGCTATCTATCACTTATTTTCCTCATTAACTCATAATGTAATCCACTATTGATTTTGTAAGTGATTCATATGTGTGAGATACATTTTTTGGTATGTCTTATGAATAATTTCATCTTGTGAGCTTTTTTGATCGAGATAAAGACTCGAATAGACGATGCTTTTTCATTGAGAAAAATTATTGCAAGAGTATGATGGTGCATAGTAGCATGCCTGGATTTCCTCAGCGTAACAGTGAACTTGGAATTTTTTTTTCCCGGTCAGGAAGAATTCAGGCTGTTTATTAAATTGGAAAATTCCTGTACTGGTTGCTGGAATTTCAGCTTGTATGAAACAGACATGCATGTTTATGGTCCTATTGTGTAACTCACGACTTTATTGTGATCTTGCTCAAACAGTGGATGGTGAATGGAGAAGTTTGCATTGGACTCTTTGCATTAAGAGATATTAAGAAGGTATGTATTCCTAGATTTTCTTAGTTGATTTCATGCATAGCATTTACTGATTGAAATCAAAACGACTATGCTGCTCTAACATGAGGACACGTTAGAATTGCCTCCAGGGCCAGAACTGAGATTGAACTTGAGGGGGCCAAATTAAGGGAGAGGAATTGTCTTAGGCGGTAAATTTATTTCGTTTCTGCTTGTTGTAGACTGTTTAAATTAATTGAAGAACTATCCTACATCAGTGGACGCGCTAGTAATAGCCATATAAAATATCACGTGTGTGTAAGGACCCGCGACGAAGATATGGCAGTCATAAGATTGTGTTGGGGAGGTTACACTTAAAGTGTATAGCTTTCTTTTTTCTTTTTTAAAATAAATTTTTTTTTTTTTTTTGGGCAAGAAACCCATGTATCTTTAGGGCCCGATTGGCCGCCGGATAAGTTTTGGAGGGATCAAATAGTAGGGTGATAAGATAGCAAGGGGTATTATTTAGTAAGGGTGGACTCACATTGATGTGATATTTATGGAGGGTAGGGATGGCAATGGGGCAGATCGGGGTGGATTTGGGTATGAACCAAACCAAACCGCGAACCATAACACCACCCGAATCCGCCCCGATTACTGAACGAAGCGGGGAAATTTGTTCCATGATTGAACCGAACGGGGTTCGGGTATTCCCCGAACTGAACGGGTACCTAGATTCAATGAAATTTCTAGATCCATGCATGCACATTTAGAGCTCAAAAAAAAAAAAAACCCCTTAAAAAACATCCGAAAACTTAAAAAACAGAATACCATCACCACCAGTTCAAAAACTTAAAAGGGTACTCTAGTTCATCACCAATTCACCACCAGTTGGTTTCATCACCACCAGGTAGTTTCATGCACACCACTAGAATTGGAAATATTCAAAAGTCTTAACATCCAACAACTTAAAAACATTTTCCACATTCACCCTAAAATAGGAAATACTCTAGAGATTACACATGAGAAAAAAACATAATTGTCCCAAGCATCAATCTTGCTTCATTTCCAACTTGATGCTTCATTTATGATTTGACATGCCAACTTCCATTTTTAGAATTCAAACCTGTTCAATTAAACCATAAAAAGTTGAATTAATATTAAGAAGGTGGACATCAACTTAGCCAGCACATTTGTAGTTGGAGTCTTCTAAAAGTAACGAAACACAACACTTTGACATGCTGGAGATATTTTTTTGATAAGTAACTAATTATATTAAAGAAAGCATTAAGGGATGCTACCCATGTGCAAAAGAGAGGCCACCGACAAATGGGCCTTATACACCAGCACGAGAATATAAAAGATCAAACCAATCCAAAAATTGGTCAAGGGAAGGATAACAATCTCCCTTGTCCCAACTATACAAGCTATTCACCAATTTTTTTTTGATTTTGAACAGAGGCTTTTCTACTCCTTCAAAACATCTTTGATTTCTCTCTCGCCAAATAATCCACATTACGCAAAGAGGAATCATGACCCAAACACGTTTCCTTCTTGTTCCCACTCTTGCTCCTCTCCAGGCAATAAGAAGTTCCATAACGTCTTTTGACATAGCCCACTGAAGACCAAACCACGACAACACCAAAGACCATAACTCCCACGCCACTGTGCAATGAATGAGAAGGTGATCAACTGTCTCCACATCCTTTTTGCACATACAACACCAATTACAATGATTCTCTGCCTTTGAACCAAATTATCGATAGTAAGAATCTTTCCTTGGGCCGCACACCATACAAAAAAATCCCCACCTTCAAACGGGGCTAATCCCCTGGGTCACGACACCACTTGTAGATCCTTTGTGACGGTCAAGTAGAACTAAGTAGTAGTATCTCTTATAAGCAAAATATCTCGAGAATAGGATTTCTTTTTCTCCTCGAAGAATAAGTTGTGCAAATTGAATTTCAAGATGGTCTGCTGTATTCGTACCTTGAAACTTTAACCTTTTAAGATTTTGACTCCAATTCAATTCCTTGGCTGTTTGATTGAACTTCATAGGGAGTCTTTGCTTTGTTTAGATTGTATCCATTGCTTGGCAACATTATCAATTGCAAGCTTAATCCAGTTTTTCTGTTCTCGTCCTCCGTGCCTGTAGTATCTAAAGAATTGAGACGTATGGGACTCAAGTTTGCATTGGTGGTAACAGAATTTTCTAGTACATAACCTTTGAAGAGAGGTTGCCTGTTAGTCTGTTACTATCTAACCAAACCAGACCAAACCGAGCCTCAAGTCCTAATCAGTTGGGGTCGGTATACAGAGATAAATTTCACTGACAGATATTTGTTTCGATCTCTTTTTTGGGTCACTTTCTAACTACATGGTATTTTTGTGCTTAAGCATTTGGCTTTTCATGTCAGGGTGAAGAATTGACATTTGACTATAATTATGTCCGGGTGTTTGGAGCTGCTGCAAAAGAATGTGTCTGTGGTTCATCTCAGTGTCGGGGTTATCTAGGTGGTGATCCACAAAATACTGAAGAAATTGTTAAGGGTGAATCTGATGAAGAATATTCTGAGCCTGTAATGTTTTATGAAGATGGTGAAATTGATGACAACTGGAAACAATTAATATCTGCAGCCAGTTCCTTTGATACTGCTGAGAAAATGGCCGGCCATATATTAGGAAACAAAGATAAGATGGGTAAGTCAGCAATTGCTGGTGGACATGTGGAAAGTATCAGAGAACTGCAAATTGGAGGGATCCAGGCAAAAGAGGAAGATGAAATGGACATATCTGCAACTGCTGTTCAGCCCATGGAGATTACCGCAGGAAGTTCCTTGATCAAATTTGCATCTGGTGCACAATTGCACAACTCTTTGGAAGTTGATGCCTCGGTGGAAGGGTTACTGCCTAATCTTCCAGAAGAATCACGTTCACACCTAGATCAAAAGTCAAACAAACCCATTTCTGAAGCTCAGAAAGAGTTTGTTCAAGGATTAGAGACTTGTATGCAGACTGTAATTTCCAAACCATTGTCTGATGCAATTAATACTAAGAAGAAGTTCAAATGCGATGCTGAAGACAGGCATGAGTCAAAAGCTCGTCCCCGCCTCAAAACTTCTCGCTCATCATCTTTTAAGAAGGGAAAATTGTGTTGCAATTCTTTGCAAAATGTCAAGTCTGAGTTGATAGTTAACAAATCTCATGTGCTAGCCTACAAATCCAGAAAGATCATTGAAAGTTCCTTGAATAATCGTTTTGAAGCTGGTATGACATCTTTTTCTTCTTCTTCTACTACTACAACTACTACTACTACTACTGCTACTATTTTAAATACTACTATTACAAAAGGGTGTTGCCGAAACTTCTTATGATGACGTTTTTTTGCCCCTTAATGTTTGCAGTGGAGGAGAAACTCAATGAGCTGCTGGATGCTGACGGGGGAATAAGCAAACGGAAAGTAAGCAGTTTTTTTTTTTTTAATTTTTTAAATTCATTGTATTGTTGAATGCTTTTCCTTTCTTGGTTTTTGGCATTTTTTTCGGAGACATGATTATGGAATATGGGACTCAGGATATTGGATTTGTGTGGTTCACATTGTTGTGTCCTTCAATCTGATTTTTAATGGTGATTAGTAAAAAAATTCAGAAGTCATTTGACTTCGCGCCGAAAATATTTATCACAGGTCATAGTTCTTATTGCATGTGCATACTATGTGAGACATACTGTTTTGTTTCTCTCCCCTGTCCATATACTGTGATTTGTTCTTTTGTTGATGCAATGCATTTCTTTGAATTTTGGAAGCTTAAATCATCTCTTAAAACGATGATTCTGTCTTTTTTTTTTTTGGTCTCCTTTTCCTGAGCATGGTCTTTTACAGTAAAGTAATTTTCTTACTGTATAGCATGTTTATGGACACAACTAGCACTCGCACATCATTATGTGCTACCATGTGTAATGATTTTCTCTTAATAAGCCTGTCAATGTTTGGTAACACGCCTTCATTTTTTGGCAGGATGCCACAAAAGGCTACCTGAAGCTTCTTCTTCTGACTGCAACTTCAGGTGATAGTGGCAACGGTGAAGCAATTCAAAGGTTATTCTTTGTCTTCGTCTTCATTTCGCAACTGTTTCAGATAACTTGATTCACTTATCCGAGCCCAGATGACTGATTGTTTAAGAAAAAATTACTTTTTTGGTTTAATTTATTCATGCTGTATCTGTTGCAGCAATCGCGATCTTTCCATGATCCTTGATGCTCTCTTGAAAACAAGATCAAGGATTGTTTTGGTTGATATAATCAGCAAAAATGGTAGTTTTCTTGTATCTGTTATGTTGCATGCATATTTCTACTGTCATGTCATATAATTCAGCTATACTTCGACATCCCTTTCACGTAATACGACTTCTGCTTTCCTTGGTAGGTTTGCAGATGTTACACAACATAATGAAACGGTATAGAAGGAACTTCAATAAGATTCCAATTCTTCGAAAGCTTCTGAAGGTATGTCTTTTTTGTTGAGCTTATAATCTTAATGCTTCAGGTTTTTTACGTTCTGGAAAATAAGCAACTCAACTTGAGATGATTTGGACTTTGGTATGGCAAGATTCCATGTGGTCTGTGCTGTCTGTAGTTAAGGCCGTCAAAGCCTTCTGTTGGGAGATTATGGGGTTACAGATAAATGGTAATGAAATTGGATGTGATTGCATGAGGTATGGAAATGATGCACTCAGACCTAGCCCAGTTTGGCTTTTGCAATAATTGGTAACTTCACTTGGTATTAGAGCTCTGGTTGAGAGAGGTCATGGGTCAAGTCTCTCCCTTTCCATTTGTTCCTTCTGTATATGGATATATGCATCTCCATGTGCAAGATGCGTTGCTCGCGAGATAGGATGTTGAATAGCATTGTTGGGCTCAGCTCTAACAGCTTAAGCTTTTGGAATAATTGGTACCTCAACAGGGTCTACCTACTATTGTCCTCACTATGGTTAAAATCTAAGATAATAAACTCTCTTCCAAATTTTCTTGAAGTTCAACTAATTCTTAAATGGATCTCAAACGAGTCATATTTTGCCACCTCTATGGATTTGATTGGATCGCATATTTATTTTTGTACCTGCCAGCTAGAATTAGACCTATGATTGGGAATCTAGAAGCAAACACAACAACTCCTTTCTTGTTTCGTCTGCAGGTTTTAGAGTATCTAGCTGTGAGGGAGATACTTACCTTGGAACACATAAATGGAGGTCCCCGCTGCCTTGGGGTGGAGAGGTGAGAAATTTTCAAATAAGTCTTTATTGTATTGCTTTACCTTTCATATGATTTCTTCTCTTCTAATAGCGCCCGGTTGTTTCTAGAGGCCATCAAACCTTTTGTGGGATGGTTAATGGAAAAAGTGGTTACTTGGAATTACTTTTATAAGACTTGGGAAAGTACCTTGGAGATGGAAGCCGGGTATGGTTAGAGTGCCTTGGACACTCGGTGTGAACTAGGAAGCTTGATGCTTGAGAACCTCGGGCAGTGGTGTTGGGTTTGCGTATTTGAGTTCTCTTATTGTACTTAAATTTGGAATGGTTTATTTGCCTATTTAGCCGGGCAGTGGTGTTGGGTTTGCGTATTTTGAGTTCTCTTATTGTGCTTAAATTTGGAATGGTTTATTTGCCTATTTAGCCAAACCAGGTGAATGTCTCTTTCATATAGGCGTGTGTTACTTTTACAAAAAAAATGGTACCACGCTTCCAAGGGGTGGATCGAGAAATTTTAACTAGTGGGGTCAAAATTACCTCAAACTATATGACATTTTTTTTCATGAGAATGAGCACGAAATCTACACATTGATTTAAACCAACCATGGACGGCTTTTATATTTAAACTACATTAGAAAAAAGGGTCATTCATTATGAAAAATATGTAATGTTTTCTCAGACTTGAAAGATTTGACCAAGTGATTCTTGTTAAAATGCTGAACAGTTTCTTCACATTCACAATCTGCATCGCAAAAATATATATTTTTTGTATTTGGTTGGAATGGCTGAGGCAATTTTATCCTTTAGAATAAAATTTAGGGTAATTTCTGAATTTTAATGGGATCAAATTCGCTAATTTGTTTACAAACCGCTAACAATGATCGAAATTTTAGAACATTGAGTGGGGTCTAGTGACCCTACTGTGAAAGTGTAGGGTCTTATTGTGTAATCTATCTTTTATGGGTTGCTTTTGTAATCTTATTTTTATGTTTAGTGTAGTATAGTCTTTTTGTTAACTGGGTCATAACATCGGTAGCCTTTTTGTTGGATCCCATACCCCAAGCTGTGTTGCACGGATCCCCCAAAAAGGGCGAAGGATCCGCACAGACACGGGTGCGGGATACGTGTCGGATCCGGCTGGGAAAAACCGGATACGTCTCTCTCCAGGTTTGGTTCGTTCGGTTGGCGGGTGACGGTCGGATTTGTCGATGGTGGTTGTCGGCTGTCAGCTGCTGCTTCTAGGGAGAAGAAGAAGAAGAAGAAGAAGAAGAAAGAACGAGAGAGAGAGAGAGAGAGAGAGAGAGAGAGAGAGAGAGGGTACTCACCGACGATGAGGCTCGCTGACGGTCGACGGTGGTTGTCGTCTTTCTTTTCTCTCGGTCGAAGCTCTTTGTTTTCTGGAAAACAGAACTAAGACCAGATATGGTCTTTGACTACTTTTTTAAAGTCTTTCTGACTGCTTTTGTAGTAAAGAAAATTACAAGAGAGACCCTCTGCTATTTGACAAATAACAAGATAGACCCAAAACTTCTTGGACCCAACAAATGAGCCCCTTTTATTATCTTTAATGAAAAAAACAAAAATATAAATGTATAGTTAATGCAGAAAATGTTTATTTTTTCCTATATAAAATTTTAAAAAATATATATTAAAAAATTAACATTTACCGTATCCCCGCACCCGTATCCAAATCTGGATCCATATCCACGTATCCTCGATTTTCAAACTTTAGGTATCCGATCCTCGGATCTACACCCGCACCTGATACCCGCACCCGAGTCCGTGCAACATAGACCCCAAGAAGACACACAAGACACTACGAGCACTAAGCTTAGTGCGGTCCTTCTTGGAGATAAAGAAACACAGTATGGTGGACAAACTGTATCCTGATGATTTATGACTTTCCATGGACTTTTGCCTTTTATATTTCGGCATGAAAGAAACACAGAATAACAGTATCCATGGCAAAAGCTAATTAGATCCCAATTTCTTATACGGTAAACAGTATGGTGGACAAACTGTTATTAGATGACATAAAAATCTTAAGTATGTTGTCAGCATTTTCTTTCCTTAGAAGTCTTTTAATTTTCAATCAAGTTAATTCTGTATATATTTCCTTGGAAGAACATTACAATGGATTAAGCTTGCTATAACACTGATTCCTAGTCTAGCTAGTCTGTTTGTGATATCAATTGCTACAATACAGTTTTCAGGCGACGCTTGATCCTCTTAAAATTTATTAATCGTACTGTGCAATTATTACTGGGCTTGCTGTTTTTTTTATCCTTTCCTGAGATGTTTGTTTCAATGCAGCTTTAGGGAGTCAATTTTGACGCTGACAGAACATGATGACAAACAGGTACTATCTCTAACTTGACGAGAAACATGGTGGTATGTGTTCGCATATTAGTCACCTCTTGGGATGCTTGCTTACATCTCTCTAATGGTTGTAGAAGATATATATGAATTAGGCATTCTCCTATACCTTCATTCTGAAAGGTTCTGCCGTGTGGGCTGTTACTTTGCTGTTTATTACATCATCCTATCCTACTTGAAAAATAAGTGACGTGGCATGGTGCAAGTAAAGACCGAATGTACCTGGTTGAGATCAGATGTAGTAGAAGTTCGAAGTTATCTTTCATCTATTGATCTCTAGTCGTGGGTTGATCCCTAACAGAACATCTCTTGTTTGTTTGCCTGGATTCAAGAAGCATGAAAACTAATGTTAATCAAGGGATGGATTTCATAAGAGAGAGATATTCCCAAAATAGGTATACAAGAGACTGAGTTTTCAAATATTTATTATCAATGTTTTAAGAAAATACTAAATGAAAGACACCTATTTATAGACCCACCAAGACTAGAGGACTAGAAAACAAATAAAGACTCTAAAATGGACTGCATCAGGACTCACCCTAAAAAAAATACTTGTCCTTGAGTTAGGCAGCAAACTCAAGACAACTAAATTAAGAGAAAATGGAAGTACTTATATGTAGCTTCGGATTAGGCATACACGGCTGCATTTTCTTGATCAACATCACCCTCCTTTGAACAACCCATCTTCAATCTGAGCTTTCGTTTGTGTACATCCACTGCATCCGTACTTGTGTGTAAATAGACCACCCACTTGGCATGTCTACTGTGTAGAAACATACCATCACTGTGTAGAAACATACCATCAAAATAGACCATGACACTTGTTCCCAACGGACAACAAGAATCATCTAACATGAAGTGCCAAAAGCCCGACTTCACTTCATACCCAAGCCTTGCTTGAATAAAGGCCTTGCCCAATTCAAGCACCGAGTAGTCTTCACCCTGTTTTGGCAACTTTGAAACTTGTTCGGGAACCCCGACAACATAAACTTGAACAGCTTGCACCAATGACAATCCAGAAAGCATGTTTGGAGAACAATCATCTAATTTCTGCTATATGAAGTCCTCCAAAACCGGCAGGACATCGAAAGTAATCTATTTGTCTTTGGTAGCACACAATTTAACATCAACTCGATTCCCTTCATCTTGTACTTGCTCCCTATATCCCCAATGCAAGAAGCAAGGCTCATTGCTAACAATAATAGGCATTTCTTATTCTCCATTACTAGCACCAATGTCGTCAATCGTTCTTCTTCATTGTTACCATCAAACTCTGCATTTGGATAGTCATCGTAGACGGGAACATCTTCGAAGTCACTGATGTAACGGTAAATAGTACACAAACAGAAAACTTAAACACCATACTGCAGGTTTTCTATTTCATAGAAACTCTCAAATTACATAGAGAAAGGATAGTTCATCTTCGGGGTTTAATTTTGATGGCTTCTATGTGACAACCAAGCGGGTATTGTCCCTCATGAAGTTGCGAAGACTAGACTGCGAAATAAATTGGAAGATGGCTTCCTTGCAATATATATACTCACCAGTGACCTCCACGAGAGATATTGCTCAAAGTTTTGACATTTGTTCCATTATTAATACTTCATCGATAGCAACTCAGAAAGAAAATGGATAGGGGAGAAACGAAGTGAAAATTTATGAATGCACGAGTTTTATTAACTCTACAATTATTTAGTCTTTTCTTTTGGGTGAAGGGGGTGGTTTAAAACTCTTCAGAGTTGAACATTGTATAGCCAAATGATAGAAGAATTCATGGAGTGATGGACTCCCTTGGTTTAGGAAGCTATGAGTTGTATACTTGTGGCAGTCTAAATTCTGGTTCTGCCACGTGTTGGTTGGAGAACGCTTTGGGGTGCTATAGAATCCTGAAACTTGAGCCCTGTCACTTGCATAGTGTAGCATCCAATCAGGGACACTCTGGCCAATTTCAAAAAAAGAAAAAAGAAAACAACGGATACTTTGGCCGGTGGTGTTTGGCCGGAAATGCCCTCCAATGGTTAAGTTTTAGCTTCAGGAGCGTAATGCCCGAGCCAGGAGGATGGTGTTAGATAGTTTGGTATACATTGTTGGCTAAGAAGCACGGACACTGCATTTCTCGAAAAATTAGGACACGGACACGTTGAATAAAATAGTATTTTATTCTTATAATATATTGTGTCAGGTTTTAATGGCCCGGGAATAAATAAAATGAAAACCCTTGTAATTAGTATGGTCCAATGCTGAACAATAGAGGTACTACACATTCTTATTAGTGATCCAAGCCCACATAAATGGCCCAAGACATAAAAAGTATAGGCTCAAGCCCTTAAAGGCTTATAAAGAACGAAACCCTAAAAAAAGATCTGACTTCTCCCCTTCTTCTTCGTCGGCAGCAACTCTATTGAAACAACTAGCAGCAGCCCTGCACAGTACACAGTAGCAGCAGTCAATAGCAGTGTCTCTCTCTCTCTCCCCTCCTCCGTTTTCCTCGTCAGATCTCACCTGCCCTGCAATCAATGCCGCAGGCAGCAGTTCTCTCTCTCTCTCTCTCTCTCTCTCTTCTTCCGTTGTGTCAAGAGGTGTTCCAGATGTGTTCCCCACGTATCCTGAGAGAAAAATGATGGTATAATAATCGGCTATGAAGCACGGGCACCCCGAAAATGATGCCGTACCAGTACCGTACGAGTACCAGGTACTGGTACGGGTAAAAAATGTACCGGGTACTTTTGTGTTTTGGGGTACGGCAATGGGTGCTTTCATGGGTACGTTTGGGCAAAATCTTAATGCTTTTAAAACTTAAGGGGTTCTTGGTAAACCTCAAATTGTTGTACTTAGTATGCAATTCCGCATTGATATACAGTCATGAACTCAATACACAACTTCAGATCTAGGGCTTATCAAGAGCAGCAGCTGCTCCAGGACCACTCATTAGGTCCTCTCTCTCTCTCTCTCTCTCGCGTTAGTTCCTCTTCCTCTCTCTTTCTGCCACCCCCTGATCTCTCTTGTTATCCTGTCAAAAAAAATTCAGGAAGACGAGTTCTTCAAGCAGTACCCCTTCTGTTGATCAAGATGATAATGCTCTCCTTTGGAAGTATGTACCAAAAAGGAGTACAGGGGGAAGTGGGAACACAAAATTCAAATGCAATTTGTGTAAGAAAGAATTTCAGGGGTCATACCTTAGAGTTAAAGCACATTTGTTGTTGATTAAAGTTACAAGAATTAGATTGTGCTCTTTGGTGATGGAGAAGTAGAACCCCTGGAATTCTTGACGAAGTAAGGAAAGTAGATATAGAAGCTGAGAATCGGAGGAATATGGCTAAGCCTAAAAGTGTTCCTCTACCTCCACCTACTACGAACACAGAGGGTGTTAGGGGTTTGAGATTAGAGATGGAAGTTACTTATCAAAAAATGGATTAGAGATGGAAGATGTATTGCTTAGAGATGAACTTGATGACAGTTAGAGTAGTAGTTCTTAGGACTTCTTTTTGTGTTTCCCTTCGTTTTGGCTTAAAACAATGGTCTGTACCTTAATGACTTGAACTAGCTTTTGTTATCTTGCTTCTATTGGTAAAATATATTAATACTTGTTGTATATAATGAAGCATGCCAAATATATAAACAATATACATATAAAATTGCGTACCCGTACCCTACTTTTTTTATTTGCCGTGTCACATACCCGTACCCATACTATATTCGTACCCAGCATGTCAGACACGGTCAATGCGTGTCGGATACTTATCGGAGACGTGTTGGGACGTATTCCTGTGCCAGATGTCCCACCAGTACGTCACCCCCAGCAGCGTGTCAGTGCTTCTTAGATTGTTGTACCCATTTCCTAACGGCTTAAGCTTTTGAGAGAGTTGGTAACTTAACATGGTATCAGAGCTCTAGTTTCGAGAGGTCTTGGGTTAAAGTCTCTCTGTTTGCATTTGTTCTCTGTTTGCATTTTGTTTCTCCCATTCATAATCTGTTCTGCTCTATCTCTCTCTTAAAATTTGCATCTCCATGTGCAAGACGGAGTTGCATGTGAGGGAAGGTGTTAGATAGTTTGATATACATTATTGGGCCCATTTCCTAACAGCTTAAGCTTTTGGGATAGTTGGTAACTTAATAGATGGATGTCCTGCCGAGTTACGTAGGATATCTGTTGTGTGTCATGTTTTTCGATGCCCTTACCTTCCGCATGGAATATCCTTTTATAGGCTTCGGTGGAGTGCAGTTTTGGTTAGTACTTGATTACCAATTCTGCCTCCCATCTTTCCTTTGAACTGTTGATTTTGACCCTTTATAATCATTTCCATGTACGTTCTCCCAATGAACGTGGTAGGCATCATTTTAGTTGGGCGGCTGAATCTCTTCCCTGTATGATTGGGCTTAGGTTGGCCGGTTTGGGGAGATTGTGCATGTGGCCGACAATCCTCGTGACCTATAGCTTCTGTCTTACTGTCTTATGAAGGTCTTATTTTGTCTTCCCATCTATGATGCACGGACACGGACACGGACACGGACACGGACACGGACACGGACACGGTAATTCTAAAAAAATGGGGACACGGCGGGGGACACGCCACGTGGAAAAATAAATAAATAAAAAATATATATAGATATTAATTTTTTTATATTTTTTGTTGCAAAATGTAAAAATAAGGGTTTATTTGTAAGAATTTTTAATTTTTAGGGGTAAATGTGTTATAAATCAAACTTATTAGGTGTGTATTGTAATTATTGGGTGTGTACTGTAATTACACACATCTATATATACTCCTATTACGTCTTTACCCTAGCAGCAGCAGCCATAGCGCAATGGAAAAAACATACGACAGAATCGACCGACTGGAAGATCTCATCGGCGATCGGCGATCGGAGGGTTTCAGATTCTTCTGCGGTTCAGGTTCTTCTTCTTCTTCTTCTTCTTCTCTCTCTCTCTCTCTCTCTCTCTCTGCCGTGTCCCCTTCCAAAAATTCGATTAAGCCGTGTCCCCCTCCAGGTGGCGTGTCCGGACACGTTTCCCGCCGTGTCCGGACACCGCGATACGGTGACCCCGAGCCGTGTCGGTGCTTCGTAGCTTCCCACAATACCGGCTAAAATTTATTGTGATCACATGCAAGTTGGTTGTTGAACATACCGACTGTGGGTATCCGGAATACTCCTCCGCGATACCCTTCCAGATGCCTCCTCTAAGGCACCTCCTCCATAACACCTCCTCCAGGGTGCCTCCGAGACACCTCTTCTGTGGACGTCTCCGTCTCCTCCGAGGCACCTCTTCCGCGGAACATCCAAAGTACGTCACTATCCTATGACTACACACCGAATTAGGCTCTCATGAGCCTGGCTACTCTACACAAGACCCCAGGTCGGGAGCAGGACCTAGGCATCCGCTTGGGACCTAAGGAGGTATTGGTTTGGAGGCTAGAGCGAAGGGATTGTCAAGACGCACCTCCGCAAGGGGGCTCCATGACCAGCCATAGAGAGAGAGGGGCTCGCCTACGTCACCGACATCTGACAGAAGATCTCTGTAGCAACCCGCCTGACACGCCGGTATAAAGAGCCTGTATCATACCTACCACCTGGCCATGATACAGGGATCCGTATATCACCCAACGGGGCCTCTGAGAGTCTGATGATAAGAACCTCAGTTCTGATCATAACACTCAAAGAAAAACTGTACATCGATACGCATTAATAGGGAAGATACGCTTCCTTGCCCTCCAAGGCTTCAAAGCTCCTATATAAACAGGAGTTGGTGGAGCATTCAAAAAAAGACATTCAACACTCACCTACCACTACTCCTCTCTAGTTCGCTGCTCTGTACTGCCACTCCTCTCTCTCTCTAAGACTGCCCTAAGCTCTCTCCTCCTCCACCTTTGGTGGTCTCGAGCACCATTGTAGCACCTACCATATCCTCAGAGGAACACCTCGGGTACTCTTCCTACACCTTACACCCACACCGACCGGCGACTGTATCTGTTGAGCTTTCAATACCAATATTTTCTCTACTGCAGTGGGTTTGTGGTTCTCTTTGCTCATTGTAGCAAACTAGTTGTACATTGAGCCCTGATGGGCATATATTTTATTGATTTGTGAGATTTCATCTGGATGGATGCCAATGTGTGTTGAAAATTGTACATCTCAAAAGTATCGGGGTTGGTATATTTCCTTCATTCTTTATTTCTCTAGTATCTTGATGTTTACCTGCATTGTGCTGTACTGCTGTTATCAAAATTTACAACTGGTATATACTACTTGCTATCTTTCTTTCAATGAGATCCATTCTCATAAAATTTCATGAATGAAGATTTTTTTTGATTTTAAACAGGTCCATCAAATTGCAAGAAACTTCCGGGATAGGTGGATTCCTAGGCCTGTCAGAAAAAGCAGCTGCATGGACAGGAGTGATGGCAGGGTGGAGTTTCTCCGAGATTCAGACTGCAATAGATGCTCCCCATCATACATACATGGACGTGATAAAGTTGGCAAAACAGAAGAAGCAATTAGTAGCATCAAGCAATCAGTTATTGTAGCAAATTCAGATGACACTTGTACCCCGGAAGGCTGTTCTACATCCGGTACCAGTAGTGTCCCAACCAATGGGGCAAAAACTCGAAAGCGTAAAAGCCGATGGGATCAGCCGGCAGAGATAAGCTTTAATTTAATTTCTACCCTGCACAAGGAACCAGAAATTCAGCCTAGTTTGTTGCAAAATGCGCATGCAGTCCCACAAAATGAGTTTGGGATAAACAGAGAGGACAAACTAAAGGTGGGAAATAGGGAAGATGATATCGGACAGAAGATTGATGAGGATGTGCCTCCTGGATTTTCGCCTGATGATATGGGACAAAAGATTGATGAGGACGTTCCTCCTGGATTTTCAGTTCTATCTAACGCTTCTTCAGTTTCTACTGATATCAACCACGAAACTGTCATCCCTCTTGAGTTTCCTACTGAAGTTATCATGGGTCATCCTAACAGAAGATTCAACAACCGTTTGGCCACTTCTTATGGTATTCCATTGCCAGTTGTTCAACAATTTGGGATACCTCAAGCAGAAACTCTAGAGAGTTGGATTGTTGCTCCTGGTATGCCTTTCCAACCATTCCCACCGTTACCCCCTTACCCCCGTGGCAAGAGAATATCGCCTCCACCTTGTATCCCTAGCCAAGTGACACAGAATGTGGGTGAGCAGATTTGTCACTCGGATCAAAACACTCCATGCACTTCTAGTGGTGCAAGGATACCAATGGATGTGCTAATCCAAGGTGAAAAAAACCAACATACTTTTCAATGGGGTAACGGAACTCACAGTTTGGGAAGGAGGTACTTTAGGCAGAGAAAATGGAATAACCCCCAAGTTGGGCCCCCATGGATCCAGAAAAGAAATGGTTCTGGGTTCATGGTGAACAACTCGAGAAATGGTTTCTGCAGCAGTTTAGGTGTAGCGACAGTGGTAAATGAAGTCGATGGTCAAATTAGTTCGGAATATGTCAACCCTGGAGTGCAAAATTCTTCCCATACTCACCAGTATCCACAACAGCAAACATATCATTGATTTAATAACAAAATCCCTTGCGGAGCTCCTAAAATTTCTCCTATGCTCCCTGTAATGTACTTCCAATTCTTTGTGACATGGATATTGATTTTCTCCTATTCTAACTGGCATTCCTATTTTTAAAGCCCCCAGTTTTTATAGCAGCAATGGACTCATTTGGAATTGGGAAAACCTACACTGAAGTGTCAAGTGCATCTAGTTATGTTTAATTGTTTGTTTCCAAAATGAAATAGATAGGAATTGGATAAAGCATTGATCAGTCTCTGTTGGTGGCATACATGGATATGGTGCGTTTACTTTGTTAGTACTTTGTTTCTCCAGATAATTTCTGTTATTCAGAATTAAAGATCATATTGGGATTTCTTCAGGATTCATTTCCTGATATCATTGCTCATTATCTATGTGCAACATTTTCTGTACTTCTAATCTAAGTCTAGTAGTGCATGTGATGGCATTTTCCAAAAACATCCCAAAGGATCCAAGGTAATAAACTAGTGAGAGCAAGGATTTGATCGTGGACACTTATCGAAAAAAAAAAAGGATTCATCGTGGAGGTCTTATTGAAGGATTTTTTTGACTAAACTGCCAATTCATTGGTCATAGAGACTACGGGCAACTTACAGAAGCAAAATGTAAAATACTGCTATAAGTAATTTTAAATGACTACGGTTGGGACACGGCCAAGTTATTAGTTGATTTCCCTTGAATTTTGTATAAACTGCTCGTAGCTTCTCTTTTTTTTTTTTGGAGTCTCTTTGAATTCTATGTAACATATTATCAACTAGTCGTAGCTTTTCTCATTTTGTTTCTTTGTTGTTTCCCTGAGAATTGTAAGTTTCGTTCCAATATTATCAACCAGTCGTAGCTGTTCCCTGAGAATTGTAAGCTTTTTCTCCTCTTCTCTCCCTGAGAATTGTAAGTTGGAGATTGCATTTGAGAAGGGAAATTCAATGTGTTGTCGGTCATGTTGTGGAATGGTCGTGTTTGTTCAATGGACTAAATTGTAATGTCATTGGGATTTACCCAATGATAATACAAAGACACACCTAAATAGGCTAAAATAGTATCATTGGGTAGATTCTAGATAGGCTAAATTACATAAACACCCCCTAAACTATCGCCTTGTACCGCTAACACCCCATAACCTTCAAAAGTGGACAAAGACACCCCCTAAACTACTCTAGTTAACACTTTTTGATGTTTTTGTTAAAAAAAAAAAAAACTATGTAATTCCCTACTTATAAAATATATTCTCTCCCTCTCTTCTTAACCCACATAAATCCTCTCCAATTGCTTTGTTTATGTTGATACACACACACAAAGCACTTCTAGTCCGGGCTCCCGGAAATAAACAAAATTCGGACTTCTAAGCTGACAGCTGTGATAAGAGCTCTCACTTAAAAGGTTCGCGGGTCGTCCTAACAGGTAAAAATCACTCGCGGGTTGAGGATCCGGGTCATGTATACAGACGGGTCAAGACCCCTCCCCTCTCATTTTTACGCGTTTCAATCACACACACACAGAGAGAGAGAGAGAGAGAGAGAGAGAGAGAGAGAGAGAGAGAGAGAGAGAAGAGAAACACATACGAAGAAGAAGAAGACTGCTCTAGCTCCCAGACAAAGAGCGAATCGAACAAATAGCAGCTCTCTCTCTCTCTGTCTCTCTCTCTGTCTGTCTCTCTCTCTCTCTCTCTCTCTCTGTCATTCGAACAAACCCTAGTTTTTTTTATAACCCTAGTTTTGTGTTGCGCTTTCCGGACAGAAAATAGAGGGAGAAATCGAAGAAGATGGATTGTGAACTCCATCCAACCCAGACTACGATCGAATCAAACAATCCCAACAGAAGGTCTGTCTGTGTGTGTGTTTCTATTTAACTGATAAACCCTAGTTTTTTTTTTTTTTTTTAATAGTTAGAAACTCTAGTTTTTTTTTTTTTAGTTAGAAACCCTATTTTTTTTTTATTTTACCTTTAGATACACTGTTGTTTTTATTGTGTAACGCCCCTAATTTTTGGGAACGTTATATTTATTATATAAATAATAAGTAAGTCTTACAAAAGATTCTACCTTGGGAATTACATAATTCTCCTTGACATTGTATACTACAAAAAGGGATCAACTAGGGTTTCCTCTAATCAATAGCACGTCCATCAGCCTCGGCAACGTCCTGCTCAGCTCCGCAAGCTCCCAAGCTATAGAATCCCTCTTGTCTATCCTTATAATCTGGCATAATACGTCCGAGTCGCCAGGCAACATCATGGTATTATGTCAAGGTTGCACAGGTGCAACACCGTGAGCGAAGACACCCAGCAAATTACCCTACCTAAACCTTAAGCTAGCAATTCTAGAACAATATATATGGTGGCAGAAAATGAATACAGTAGTGCTTAAAAACAGTATTTCATGAGTGTCGATGAAACAGTATATTGTTCCCAGAAGAGAGCGGACTGGAAGAGATTTACCAAAGATACGCGTGGTCTGAGGGCACGTTGAAAACCCCTTCAGGGGCGGCGTGAGTAAGAGCGTAGGATCACGGCAAGAAATAAACATTTCGGCATAGTGAAAAGCCCGGAAGGAACACTATAGCGCAATAATGACAATACAACCAGCACCGGTGAAAACCCCAAGAGGGGCAGTGGTGGCAAAAACGGTATAAAGAATTTTTTTTTCATTGCCTTCGTCAACGGTGTAGCATCATCAACAATGTCCTTGCCTCAGAAGAAGACTAAGAACACCCATACTATTCACTCATTTCTTCCCCAGTCAGGGTTTATTCAAGGGGGAAACGAGGCCTTTGATATCATTAAGATTCAGTCAATGTCGGACTCATTTAATCCTATCCCTTTCCAAGTGCAAAAGGTAAAAGTTTATTCGCCCATGAAAATCATACATGCATGTTTATTTATATCATAACTGAATACATCATGATTGCATATGCCTCCTACTAACTGTTGCTAGGAATAGGCATAACCGTCATACATAGAAATATTCGCAAAATGAACTATGTAGGAATAATTGGCATTTATGCCAACCATTTATTATAGCATGCAATCCAGCCAGACGCTTGCACAACTCATGAGAAATCCTTCTCGTCCATGCTTCGGAGTCCGAATGGTACTCCAGATATCTGCCAGGGCAGAGCTGCCCGACAATGGGAGGAAGGACCTCCACACAATGAATACTCTCAGCAATCTGATCGGCCAACCAGCTGCCGTAGTCCTCAGCAACATAAAATCGCATCCCGGAAGCACGATCGGAGAACTTCACCCTCATCGCGCACGAGAGCATAGACATTTGAATCAGATCATCTTCACCGCCAAGTTCAAACAAATTGTGGAAACCTTTAGTCGAACTGTACAGAGGGATCCCTTGATTTAAGGCGAGTTGTCTGAGGACCCGGCTAACAAAGCATGGAGCGACGCAGTCCCACACAATCAACGGAATGAAAGCCAAGCCTTCAGCAGGACCCTTGGCCGTCCCCAGCACAAACAAACCAGAATACCAAGAGAAGGAGCCAGAAGTAACTCCCCTGAACTTAGCCACCCAGGCACCTTCAGAAGAGGGAAGTACGTGTATAGCCCTCAATGATAATAGAGAGCTCGCGGACGAATAACCAAGCCAAGCAGACTTGGGAGATCTGAACCAATGCGAGATCACCCATAAAAACAACAACTCAGTGTAACCACCGAAATGGCCCTGAGGATCAAAGTACAAGGTGGACAGCCCGTGGTAGGTGTTCGCCAACATCATCGAGACAATTGATGCTCCTGCTTTCAGACTTTCACAGACGGTAGCTAGACGTCCATCTATCTTCCCATCGCGACGAGGGAAGACCATTCCGCTCACCATAAGGAGAGCGAAGGCATTCAGCTTAGTCCGAGATTGGGAATTCGCCAAGGACGGTCCCTCGGCATGAATGCCTAACACATGTTGGAAATCCAAAAGGAGGAAGTCACCGCCAATTGAGTCGGACTGCTTCTTTTTCAGCCCAGGAAATGCACCCAGATCTCCCTTCCTTGTGGTTGGAGTTGGAGAGATAACAACATCCAAGGACTGCTGAAGTCCCAACAAGCCATGATACTCCTCAGGAACGGGAGTAGCTCTTACATCTCCCACGCGAAACAGATAGTAGTGGGGCACCCAATATCGGCTAACCATAGCCTGGAAGTAAGGAGGAACTTGGACCTGAAGAAGTTGGTCCAGTTCTCCCCACGATGCTCTGAAAGCATTTTTCTCCGCCGAGGAGAAGTTCTCAAAATGTCTCAGCAAGAGACCTCTCTCCCTCTCAGAAAGCATGATCCTCGATATCTGAAGACTAAGCAAAGAAAAGGTATTAGTTCAGCAGTGCAGGTATGCATCAGTGTCAATATCAAATCCAAAGCATGATTTTATTCATTAGCATAACAATATGTTACATGATAAAGAAGCATGATGCAACAAGTGAAACACACGATAGAACAGAAATTCGGAATACATCTGAAGCAAACATATATGTATATCTATATATATATACAACTCTCATCCTGCTAACAAGAACTGCAATCTAGACACTCAATCGTTAAACTAGGATGCGCCCTCTGGGAAGTTCGGCTCGGATAGGTTGGAACTACAATTTTGCTCTGACGCCTGCACAAGCACAGGGAATTCAGGGCAAGTACAAAGAAATAACAAAGCATGAGAAGAAGGGTTTACCAGCATGGCCTCAAGATGATCGCCCCGAGCAGCAGCCCCCACATACATCTCCCTTAGAGAGGTCACTCGGATAGCCTCCAAGGAAGAAACAGATAATACACCAATGGAAACACTATTATACCAGTCTTCATACACCTCCTCCAGCTGAAAGAAACCGGATGACACCTCCCCTACAAGAGAGTGCAGAACTTACGAGGAAAGTGGGCCAAAGAAAGAACGAATCCGAAGGTAATCGCTGGCGGAATAGAAGGAGCCCAGAAAGTACCTACAACTTGGCGGGAACATCTCTCGCCCATATACATCTCCCAGGTAGACATACCGGAGAAACAAACCCTCTTCTCAGACAAACGAAGAGCTCGGTCAAAAGCATCTGTGTCAAGACCAGGAAAGTCAAAATACGGTCTCCAGGAGATCTCAGCCGCAGATAGACGATCCAAAGCAGATCTCAAGCCAATAAAATTGTTGCTTGTCCTACCAAACTTGGCCCCACACCAGCGGGACGCCCTTGGGAATATGTCACAAGAGTCAGAAAGGAGGAGAGGTTTCCCCACGCTCGCATATTCCCAAAACCAGAAAGCTATGAACGAAACTGGTCCGAGCGTGGACCCCACAGGCCTGGATACAAGACCCTCATTCCTCTTAAGAAAGAAAAGAAGGTAAAGCTCTCCTAGTCATAGGCCAAAAGCCTCCCCAGATCCTCTACTACGCTCACAATCATAGGAGAAGTTGCCATTCTCCGTCGGGAAAAACCCGGTCAACAAAAGAAGTAGTAAGCGATGACATTTGTGAATAAGCTCAGCATTCGACTGAGGCTCATCCAAGTATTAACTATCGCTCGGGAATAGCGCCGCATTCTAATCATATTATCGCAGAAGTCCTTAGGTCCAAACCCGCACAACTCTTGCGCCTGGGTCCTAGAACGTTTCGTAATCATAATCAACTCGCTGCCGAAGCGCAATTTGGTCACCATATACCAGTCAAGAGGTGTGGGGCCGAGTTCGAAAGAAGGAAAGTGTAGGGTGTTGGTCTTAGAGAACCAATGCTCAATCAAAGCATGAGTCATGACCTTTGAAATCTTTGAAACGTCGATCTTGAGAAAGTAATCAAAGCCAGCATTCCCCAGGAAATCAAAATAAACCTTGTGAATGATGGGGAGACGTCCGAGGAATGTGTACCAACCTCCCCTAAATTTAACCTTATCCAGCGGTGGAAGATCGTCCCCTCGGAGCCGAGCGTAGGCCGAAGGATGACAATGCATATCTTTCAGAAAAGTGGATTTGAATTCTTAGGTCAAATTCCCCAACTCTCTTCCAACAGCTTGGCGCCTCAGCACGCCCAAATCACTGTCATCATCAAAGTCCTCATGAGGGTCCCTCACCAGCAGGCCCTGTTGAGTATGTGTAGACACCCCAATATTGATCCACGTGCATCCCCTATGATGAAGAGAATGCGTAAACACCTCGGAACGATCGAACGTAGCTCAAATAAACAAAAAATAAAATAATAAGATAATCATAGCCGTGTGGCTCATCAACATGGCCGGGCGGTTCAAAATTTTTAAGAAAAACCCAAGATGGCCGGGCCGCCAACCTAGTTGGCCTGGCAGCTAAGTTTTAACATCCAATCTAAAAATCTGGGTTCAGAAGATTTTACGGAGGCGAATATATTCGGAATGTCAGAGCATCTCATCATCACGGCAATCTTTTGCGTGATTCTCCGGCTCTCTCTCACGTCTATATATATCACCCTCTCCCTCCTCCGGTGAGATAGGTTCACACACTGTAAGCCACCACCGATCGAAACCACCGTGTGCTACCACTATCTTTCCACTCTTTGTGAACTTCATCTCTACCAAACCACCCCTAAAACTACATTCATCTCTCTTACCTCTCAAAAGGCCCGAGCATTGAAAGAAATCATATTTCACGTTCCACCCAAAAGTTTACAACCGAAACCGAAAGTTTTCATAGCCCAGTTGATCGTTCCAGAGGTATAAATGTAAAACTCTTAACCGTGTGCTTTGTCACGGTATTCTGAGGGGATTTATCCCATTTCGGAGCGATATCAAGTTCAGATACCTTTGTTTTAAGCAAAACCCACCTCTCGGGTTCGTATCGGACGATATTGTCCGTTATCGCTCGGTTCAGACCTCCTCCAGAGGCATATTTTCTTTTTAACATTATCCTCTAAGTTTATCCTTCCCTAAAGACTATTTTTTGCAAGGGAAAACCGTTTCTAAAACCTATTTTTGGTTCGACCAGAGGAAAGATTTTTTTTTGAAAAACCAATAGAGGTTGGCCGGGAGGCCAACGTGCTATGGCCGGGGGGCCAACAACCTTAGCCGTGCGGCTAAGTTGTGAGGATAAAAAATTATACACTGTTTTATGAAAATCATGCTCTGTTTTCTGTCCTCTGGTCGACTAATTTCTTTTGTTTTATTACACTTTCCCCCTTAGCTTTCCTTTATTTAAATTTTAGTCCCTTTTTGTTTTATTTTATTTTATTTCATTATGGTTCTATAATTCTTTGATTATTATTGTTAATTGGTTTAATTTTCAAAGATTTTCAATAAAATATTTTTTAAAATCCCACAAATATTTAGTAAAGACCGGGAATTTCACGGGCGAGCAGAGTGCTTTTAAACAAAACCTTCCCCATTCGTAACCTGGCTCCCGAATCCAAAAGAATCTTTTTGCAGATCAAATCTTTTCCAAAACGGCACGAGAGTCAATTATTTTTCAACGGTTTCTCGGGTATCAAAAATACTTTCCAAAATTAAATCCCCGGTGGCAACTCACATTTTTCGTTTTTATTTTCAAATCAAATGCTTTTCCAAAACAAAAAAGAGCCGCGTGGCGCCATCCACAGTATGACTACCTCTGAATGATCCTCGGCATCCGAATCGCCGTCATCACCCTCCACTATAAATTTCAGTTTCTTCGACAGAGAGTTGACCCTTCCCTTGTCGAGACAAGATTCCGACATGCCGTAGTCATTGGAAAGAAATTCCAGACCACTCGACGAGAGTGATCCCCCTTAGGAGGGATAACTATTTGATCCTGCATCCTCATCAGAAAGGGAGTAGGACATATCGGGACATTCCTTTCCCCGACACAAGAGTATATCCATAAAAGAAGACATGTGTTTCATGATAAAGCTAATTTCAACATATCTATATATCCCAGGACAGGTAAAACGCTACTAAGAAAGGTATGTTTCCTTTAGATCCTATACTCATTAGTCAACGCAATGTCTAGACTCTCCATGAGGCATTGGACCCGCTTAGTCATCTTCCTCATATCTAATATGCATGAATCTCAAGTTCCTATCTACGGGTAGCTTGTACAAAAACACGGGAAGATCCCGATTTGCCTCTTGATGGCCCCATTTTTTTTGAAAGCTCTTGGAAAATCTTGATGGCTCATCGCGCCTTGCTTAAACTCATTTTCGCATCCCGGAGTGGGCATGATAGCCTCCGGAGTTTTACTCTAGTAAAAAGAAGGATTTTGCCTTTTAGTGAAAAGAAACTTTCCTAAATAAAAACATATGTGGTTTAACACTTCCTATTATATGAAAATCATTTGCATTTTTCGGGCCTTGACCCATTGTTCAAGTTTGGCCAAGGAGGCCCCATTTGCATTTGTGAAAAAAAAAATGATTGCATGTGAATATTCTATACTCTTCTTAACCCCTGGCACGCTTTGTTTAGCATGCCATGACTCAATGTTTACATACGGGAGGCCCGTTGGCCCTTTCCCGTCCAAAACCCATTGGTTTTGATCATAACTACGGACATGATGGTTATATGCATTGACTTGTTGGTACGAGTCCATGATCATGCAGAGAATAAAAAGTTATGCGAGGAATCGGTGCAGGAACCCAAAGGAGAAGCGTACCAAACAAAGGGAAGGCAAGAGTTACCTTGGAAATCGACGGGAAGAGGTGAAGAGGGCCCACTCCGTGCAACTCCGGGACTTGAAGTATCCCCCGCTAACTAAAATACCCCCAACCGGCAAGACTTTGCCGCAGATTACTCTCAAATCTGATCTAGAATGACCAAGGAACTCTCAAACTGGTCTAATATGACCAAAAACTCACAAGTGAAGAATGAAGATCAGCCATTTGGTATTTATATGGGGTAGTAGGCACCTATTCTATAGGCTCCTCCCCTCCCACTATTGCATAGTGCTCCACTAAGTTGAATAAATGGCCCTCCGCCCCCCAGAGCACCCGAAAACGTCATTCTCAGTCCCGATTCGAGTAGATTTCCCTTCGAATCGTCAATCCATTAAAAAATGTTACCTACCCCAAGATGAGTGGGGCCACTTCCTTGAAAGATTATAGAAATGCCCCCGTTGGGGCCCAAACATCAATTTTCAAGTGAAAAGTGCACCCGATGGAGCCAAGAAAGCCCGATTAACCCCAGGAATCGCTGTGAAAGCCCTGGATGACTTCAAAAATATCCTTTAATTTATCCTTATGATAGGATTAAGTTCGCTCTCATTTTTACGAGTTCGGCCAAATGGTGACTCGGGGCCTGAGTGCCCCGATTTCCAACACTGTCATAACTTTTTGCAGGAGGAACCCCTGAACAAGGGGGGGTCTTTCCGAAGTATTCGAGACATAATATCTCGCTATTATTCAACTCAGGAAAATCCCCACAAGATGGTCTAGGAGTTTCCTTCACACATCCGGCCCCCTGACGGCCGAGAATGCACACTTCTCAGCAGAAATGGGAAGCACTTCTTTTAGTATCTTATATCATCCCTGAGCACAGAGATGGTTCAGGATTTATTCAACTGATTAGCGGAGGGCGAATTAGTCAATATTAATTGGGGTCTCAGCTGAGATGGTAGGCTGATCTTAGGACCGCATCGGATGGGGATTTATTCAACCGATTCGCGGAGGCTGAATTAGTCAATATTCATCGGGATCTCAGCTGAGATGGCAGGCAGATCTTAAGACTGCATCAGACGGGGATTTATTCAACCGATTTGCAGAGGGTGAATTAGTCAATATTCATCAGGATCTTAGCCGAGACGGTAGGAAGATTTTAGGACAGCATCAGACGGGGACTTATTCAACTGATTCGCGGAGGGCGAATGAGTCAATATTCATTGGGATCTCAGCCGAAAAGGTAGGAAGATCTTAGGAACGCATCAGACGGGGATTTATTCAACCGATTCACAGAGGGCAAATTAGTCAATATTCATCGGGATCTCAGCCGAGACGGCAGGCAGATCTTAGGACCGCATCAAACGCGGACTTATTCAACCGATTCGCGGAGGGAGAATTAGTCACTATTCATCGGGATCTCAGCCGAGACGGCATGCAGATCTTAGGACCGCATCAAGATGGGATTTTATTTACCGGTTCACGTGGGGTGAATCAGTCAATATTCATCAAGATCTCAGCAGGCAGATCCTAGGACCGCATCAGGCGGGGGTTATTTAAACGATTCATGGAGGGCGAATTAGTCAATGTTTATCAGGATCTCAGCCGAAACGGTAGGCGGGTCTTAGGATCGCATCAGGCAGGGATTTATTCACGTATGGTGAATTATTAATTCTCATACGGCGAACATCAGAGACGAATCATCCAACACTGACCCACGTGCATTGAATTGTTCAAATACAAGTTCGCACGTAGCAAAACATCTAATTTAGTTCAAGGGCCTTCGCCAGAGGCAGTGGCGGATCTCTTAAAAGGACAACCGAGGTGATATCTCTTCCTTTCCAAACATCAGTCAATACAAAACATGTTTGATCCACCCGAACACTAGGCATGGTTCATTCCCTCTCCTTTATCTATGACTCGCATGTTTTCCACTTAAATAAGTGATGAATCCTTATTTTGTCCATGGTGTGGCAAAATCTAATTCCATTTGAAACTTTGTTTGTTGCAGGTAGGCCCCACCCATAATTTACCAACTTAAATCAATGACGTCGATGCTCCCAAGGAGGAGACGACGGATCATCAGGAATCAGAAACAGCCTTACCGAGCAGAACACGCGGTTCTCGGTAAAGGTAAACCGACACGGTAAAACTACCAATGCCACGATACTCAATCTTTCATACCAATTCATATCTAACATCTGCATGTGCATAGCTCGGATGACAAACATGCCATTTCAGGAGGCCACAACCCTCCCTTCCATACTTTGACAGAAATCAGCTCCGAAAAGCTTATTTCTGGGCCAATTGGCCAGCTATACCCTCGGGACATCCAAACGAGCATCAAACTGTTGGATGTTCTCATTTCAACATTCCAGAGTGACTGGTTCAAGCCGCGTCAAGATCGGACGATGTTTGACCGTTGAACTGTTGCTCCCCCTATACCTTTTACTCGGTAAAAACAGACGAACATGGCCAGAAGATCCAGGTTTTGTCTGTACAACTCCAAATCTCACCAAACTTTATATTTAAGTTTAACGTGATTGTAACGCCCCTAATTCTTGGGAAATTTATATTTATTATAATAAGTCTTACAACAAGTTTCCACCTCGGAAATTACATAATTCTTTTTTCCAAATTTATTTAAAACAGGATCAACTAGGGTTTTTTCTAATTCCTTGCACAACCGTCAGCCCCGGCGGTGTCCTGTCCAGTTCCTTTAGCTCCTAAGCTGTAGAATTCCTCCTATTCATCTCTATAGTCTGACATAATACGTCAGAGTCGCAAAACAACATTGTGGTATTATGCCAGGGTTACACAAGTGCAACACCGTGAGCGCAAACGCCCAGCAATAACTCTATCCAATCCTCTAACTAGCAATTCTAGAATAATTTATGTTTGATAGAAAATAATGACAGGGGTTTACAGAAAACAGTTTTCATGAAATTTACATGTGCCAGTGTTGGTGCAATTATACTTGTGCCGGTGTCTATACAAATCAAAGTACAAAAATAAAATGTGTCTTGCATAATCTTTCATTAAAGGCATTCTTCTTCAAATTATCTATGTTTGGACTACTTCCGACCACCGGGCTACAGTCAGTTCACTCGAAAGTTATTGGCCCATACTTCACCAACCTTTCCGCTCGAGGTTCCGGTTGCTTTGCATCATGGACCGCATCTACGTGATACAAAGTTCGCTCACCCCGCGTCACACACGAACATAGCTTCAACTGTATTGTATCATGGCCTGCATCTATGTGATACAACCCGACCACCTTGTATCATGGACCGCATCTACGTGATACAAAGCTTAATCCACTATGCGACACTCGCGAACATAGCTTCAACCGTATTGTATCATGGATTGCGTCTACGTGATACAACCCGGCCACCTTGTATCATTGACCGCATCTATGTGATACCAAGCTTTATCCACCATGCTGTTGTACACGCTTAGCCCTAACCACATCATGGACCGCAACTACGTGAAGGGCGGTGCTATAGCGGCACTACCGTTTCTTTAGTCCTAACCACATCACGGACCGTAACTACGTGAAGGGCGGTGCTAAGTGACAATACCGTTTTCAATATCATAATTACAAATTCTCCATTTTCATTCTCATTTCGTTTCTCGTGTCAACTATTCATCTCAAAAATTGTGTCATGTAAATCTCGTATCATGTCGTGAATACGTAACCTGTCTCTAAAACTCTTTTCATGAAAATGCAATTTCCTCGTGTTTCAAAAATCAGTATTTCCTCGTAAAACGTGTTTTACCAAAATTCAGTATTTTCCCGTAAAATGTGTCTCTTGAAAATATCATTTCTCTTTTAGCGACCTTCTCTCGACAAATAGAATAACCAGGAAAGTCCAGGCAGAGGGGGTCGGAATATCCAGTTAATAGCACCCATCCTCATTCTAGACAGACTCTCAAGGGTGTTAGCCTTGGGTCATTCCATAGCCTCAAGTTAGCCATAAAACATTTGTCATTTCCAAAAATATTCCACGTAGTCTTTTTAAGAAAATTCTATTTATCGATAATTCCATTTTAGTAAAATTGTAACCGTTCACATATTTTTCCAAAAATTACTCGGGCGTCATAACGACGTAATTTTGAAATATCATTTTCAATTCGGGCATTACAACGACTACGTAAATTCGAAAAAGTATTTTTAGAACCACGACTAATAACTTTTTACAAAACTTAAACTACTAACTTTAATTCTTAAAATGGGCATTATAACATGGGTCTTGTTAATGTGTGCCCTTGGGGCATATGATAAAGAGTGTATTAACTATTTCATTTACCTGTATTTGTATGGGGAATGTAAGTTTGAAATCTTAGTCATTAACTCCTTAACTAATTCTTTTCCAAAGGATAACCTTATTGTTTTATAGACAAAACTACCCACCATTTATTGTTCTACGCTTCCACCAAACACAGTCATAACTCCTTCACTAATTCAATCTTGAGAACTGCGGAAATCAAATCCTGGTGGGCTTTCGTTATGACTGCGTTTACAATCATAGCCATTAACTCATTCACCATTTTTGAATTGATATTTCATTGGGCTTTTTGTTAGGCTTTTGTTATAAAAAAAAAAAGACACACAATATTTGAAACAAAACTCATCAGTTTAGCAAAAAACATTCCATATAGAAGAAGGTATTGCATGTCTTCTTGCTACTGCCGTACATGAGTACTTATGTAGAAGAAGGTGCTTTGATATGCACTAGAATGTCAAAAGTCTACCAAAGAGCGAAAAAATGAAGGGAGAAAAAACGTGGGTTGGATGGAGCACAAAAGAAAAAAACAGAGGGAGAAAAATTTGTCTTGGTGGGAGCACAAATGAAATGGAATGGAGGGAGAAAGAGAAGGGTATTGTTGGAGAGGGGGAAATCCAACTCCCTTAGGAAGTGCCCCTGCACAACCATACCGAGCAAGGGAGCCTTAAGGTGAAGCCGAGCTAGTCAAGCCACGAGCAAGGCCAGGAATACGATACATACTTGGTTGCAAACACCACGCTAGGGTGCATGGCCTGAGCCGAGCTACGAATAGCTCGGCATCAGGGATTACAGATCGACAGTGATGTAGCCGACCTACGTGACAACACGGCCGTACCGCCATTATGCTGGTAAAGCTGCAATTCGTTCTAGAAAGGTCTTGAATAGTCTCTTACGTGATAAGAGGTAGATCCCGTGAATTAAGGGATTGATGTGGCCAAACATGGAATGCAATCATACTGGAAGTAAGATTGCATGAACGTATGGTAATAAGTCCTATATGGAAAGGAATCTCATCATCCACAAAAGACCAGTATGGTATTATGACTACACCTAATAGGACAAATCCTATTAGGAAGGGTTTCCTAACGTGATAAGGAAACTACGGCAATGAGGACCCTTGATCAACAAGTTAACCTACATCTATAAATACAGACGTGATACCCACAGAAAAAGGTTCGTTGTAACTCATCATTATACACATTATTCTTGGCTTATTTAGTATCCCAGTACTAACTTAAGCATCGGAGGGCCTTTTCCAATGACGGGCAAAGGTGCTCTAACTGTTTACTGTCTTGCAGTTTTTAGGGATCAACAAGGACACGAAGATTCATCCCTCTACAATTGGCGCCGTCTGTGGGAAAAGAACGAAAAAGGTTTTTCCATACAATAAATAGAGTAAACAATGGCTGCATCAGAACCAGTTTTGCCCACGCCTAGGCATGAAACGTCACGTGATGATGGATTAATCACACCACAGGTTAAGATGAAGGATAAACATACACCGGTGGTACCCACCGTACCACGAAAGGGTCCTACCTCAAAGCGCAATGATAAGATCCAGGATATACCAAAGTACAGGAGCCAACGACGGCGGTCTTTAACCCCTATAAGGTATGAAAGGGAGCGATCTACTTCTAGGGAAAGAAGAGGCAGGACTCCCCCACGAGGAGGGAAGAACTCAGCAAGAAAGTCACATGATCACGAGAAAAGTCACGATAGGCGAGAACAAGAGGCTGAGGAGTTGGCACGACAACTTGCCCTACGAGAGTGGGAAGTTAAGGACTTAAAGCAACAACTCCAGGAGGCCGAGAAGGACCTTCGTTCATGCTCTCATACCGAGCAACAAGAGGAAGGACAAAGGAAAAAAGACCGTCACCGGAGGGAAGACATGTCCACGGGAAGAAAGGGCACTCCATGAAAAAGGAGGGAGATGAGCCATTCCCAGGAGGGTGATGGTGGGAAAAAGCATGCAAGAGACATATATGAGAGATCTAGATCCAATGAGCGGCGAGCATGAGACCGGTATGAAACAAAAGGAAGAGGAGACCTTGAGAAGCAGCAAAGGAAGCCCTTGGGTAGATCGCATCCTCTCCCCTCACTCATTGGATAAGGACAGAGAAGGCGCCGAGCAGAGTCAAGCATTCTGCCTTCGTGCTTTATGAGACAAATACCGACCCAATCACGCACATCCACTACCAGCAGGCCATGTTTATGCACGAGGGAGACGATGCCCTACTGTGCAAAAAGTTTCCCTCCAGTCTGGGAAAAGTGGCACTCAGTTGGTATCACAAATTACCGGCAGGGTCAATTTTATGTTGGGCACAACTTGTAGAGGAATTTTATGCACGGTTCCTCACAAGCCGAGCAGCCCCAAAGACTTTTGATGTCTTGACCGCTATGAAACAAAAGGAAGAGGAGACCTTGAGAGACTACTCCAAGAGGTACTGGGAGACATTCAACGAGATTGAAAATTGTAGTGAGGAGTACGCCCTGGCCATGTTCAAAACCAGCTTGCCCATGTATAGTAAATTACGAGAATCACTCACTATGCACCCAGTAAAGACCGTCGCCAAGGTTATGGAACGCATCCAGGAGCACGCCCGGGTTGAGGATGATATCATCCGATCTGAAGGAAAGATAGTGTCAGGTCAGCTCCAAACCCCTCAAGGAAGGCCTTGGAGTCCAAAGTATACAAACATGAATACACCACTGGCAAGAAAGACTATGGCTCAGGCAAAAAGGAGGCCCCCAGATCCCAAGTCCTACTTCAGTATCCTGGCTACATTCAACATCCCAATCTATAAGATGCTGTACAGAATTAGGGACAAGCCTTGGTTCAGAAAACCCAATAAGATGGTTGGGAACCCGCAGAAGAGAAGGGCTACCAATCAACATTGCAGTTACCACAAAGATTGGGGGCATATGACGGAGGACTGTGTGGAATACAAAATGTTTTTGGATGAAATGGTGGCTGAGGGGCACCTGAAGGAATTCCTGGTGAACGACCAGCAGAGCGCCGAACAAGATGAAGACTTGGATTGCGAGAAAAATCCAAAGGGAACCATCCAAATGATACATGGATTGGCAGCCCCATACACGAGCAACGAAGTGCGGCACATTCGTAGGTTGAACGGACATGCAAAACAAGTCTTTCAGGTCGATCAGAAGAGGCCTGGGGATGAGGGAGCGATGGAGATCCTAATAACCTTTACAGATGAGGATTTGGCAGGCGTCACTGTTTCGCTCAACGATGCCTTGGTCATCACCCTACGAATTGGGGAGTATGATGTGGAGAAAATCCTGGTGGATCAAGGGGCGAGCACCGAGATCATGTACTATAGCACCTTCAGAAAGATGAATCTACCAATAAATAGCCTACAGAAGAGCATGACCCCGCTGGTCGGCTTCGGTTCACATCCTGTGTGGCCCTTGGGGAAGGTCACCCTACCCGTTCGAGCAGGGTTAGTGGTGCTTAAAACTGATTTCTTGGTGGTAGACCTACCATCCTCTTATAACGTGATTATAGGAAGGACTTGGATGCACAAAATGAAGGTCATACCATCAACCTACCACCAGAAGATCAAATTCCCTGGGGCAGAGGGCATTGAGTGCATCAAGGGAGATCAGAAGATAACGGACCAGTGCTTGAACTTGATGCTGAAGGGAGCACCAAAACCTCGGTACTTACAGACTGTGGAGGTGCCAGACCAACCAACCATGGAAGATGTGGGAGGTGACCCAAACTAGAAAGTGGTGGAGGGGCTGAAGAGAATTCAGATTAAGGAAGATGATCCAGAAAGGTATTTCCTGGTCGGTGAGAGCCTAACCGAGATAGAGGAGGAGGAATTAGTTAACTTCCTGAAGAATCACATAGATGTCTTCACTTGGATGCCCCAGGAGATGCCAGGAATTGATCCAGAGGTTATCTGTCACCACCTAAATGTGGATCCACAACATAAGCCAATAATCCAAAAGAGAAGGAGGTCGGCACCGCAGCACGCAGATGCTGTGATTGAGGAGGTTGACAGGCTGCTGGAGGCAGATGCGATCAATGAGGTATACTACCCGGAGTGGTTGGCCAACACTGTGGGGGTAAAAAAAAAGAACGGGAAGGGGAGAGTGTGCGTGGACTTCAGCAGCCAGAACAAGGCATGCCTAAAGGATAACTTTCCACTGCCTAGAATTGACCAATTGATGGATGCAACAACGGGCTATGAGAGGATGAGTTTTCACGACGCATACCGAGGATATCATCAGATAGCCATGTATGAGCAAGACCAGGAGAAGACATCCTTCATGTCCCCAAGGGGTTTGTACTGCTATAAGGTCATGCCCTTTAGGCTGAGGATTGCAGGGGCAACCTATCAACGGTTAGCAACAATAATGTTTAAAGAACAGCTTGGCAAGACCATGGAAGTCTGCATAGACGACATGGTGGTGAAGAGCAAGACAAAGAATGGACACTTGGCTGACTTGAAGGAAACGTTTGAGGTCTTACGGAGATACCAATTAAAGCTGAATGCTTCCAAGTGTGCATTTGGGGTTAGCTATGGGAAATTCCTAGGCCACTTGGTGACCCAGAGAGGGATAGAGGCCAATCCCATCAGATTACCGCACTAAAAAATCTCGAGAGCCCTAGGACTACTAATTTGATTTCTCTACGTTTCTGTTCCCCAGTTATCAATCCGGGTACACTCCATACATATCCTTGAAAGCTTGGCGTCTTCGATCCACGTACTCTTTGATAATGGTTGCAAGCGTGACAGCCAAATTGGGTATCCATTTCCACCCGAACCATGGTGGTGTTTTCATTGAGAGATATCCGCAAATAACAATGAGACAAATGAGTAGTAACCATAGCAGATGGGTAAGCGACTCTAGATCAATGCGTTCTATGTATTGTTCCCACGACTCGATGCAAATTTGTATCGGTCGAACACCATTTGCTCGATATGAGAATATAGCTATTTTGGAGAGGTTTTGAGAGGATTGAGACCGAGAAAGAGAGGGAGGGAGAGAGATGGTAAGATAGAAATAGTGTGGGTAAATTTATAGAGAGTGGAAGAAGTGTGTATAAGAAGGAAGAAATTTTTGAAATTTGAATTTTTGAAAAGAGAGTGAAGACCGCCGGATAGGATAAATGAGAAGGAAGAAAATTGTGTCCGAATATTCTCTTCATCTTATCTAGCCAATTCTCTGCAACTGCTGGGTTCAGTTCACAATCTACCAAACAACTATATTTATAAATAGACTTACAAATATTAGCGCATAATTTAATTATACATAACTTAATATTATCTATCTAGGTTATGCCCTCTGCAAGTGATCTACCCAAACTATCCAAGGCCGAGGGTTTGAACCTAGAGCTCTGATACCAAGTTGTAACGCCCCGATTTTCGGAAGCATTAAATAAGACAAATAATTAGGATTAATTTAATAAAAAGAGTTTCCATCAGAGTACACGTTGGAAAACGTGAAATGCAACCGTGAGCGATAAATCACTCAATAGCTAACTCTTACCCACCAACCCTTGTTCAACATACAAGCACAACATATATGATTGAAAAGCAGTAGACAAGGAATAGGCAGAAATAAATCGTAAAGCAGAAAATTAAATACATAGCTAATTTCATTACTAGCCTTTAACTTACATATTCATCTAAGTTCTCAACCTAGAGAACATTCCTCCCGGTTAACCACTAAGGACTATGACCAAACTGTGATTTACTCCCCCTTGCTTGCCCTTCACTCGGGGGCCCCGACGGAAGGTATAAGTTATGTACTTAATCCAGCCGTCAGCCGCCTCACAAGGATGAATTTCCCAGGGACGAAACTGTACCACTGGGCTACGCATGACAACTGCCAGGTCCTGTAGGTATATAGCCGAACTGGTCTATAATACTTCCACCCTTATAACACCTCAGAATCCAAATGAAGCAAATCACAGAGTGTCACATCCTAGGGTTTCGAAATCATAGCAGACTGCCAAACAATCCTCCGAAACAATCACTTGGCGGAACTGCCATTCAACAACAATCTCGGGGTAACTCCCCATCAATCAATTCCAATTCACTTTTCCATTAACCTCATCGTCTATGTGATATCCGCGTATGATCACCCAACCCGGGAACCTAGTTGTCCATTCTAACATTCAACACGTTTATGGAAAGTGCACTTAACAGTAGAAGCAAAGCGACAACAATATCACAAGGGTCACAACTGAATGTCTCGATTCACAAGTTCACAAAATTCAAGGAATCGAAAACCAGGGGTCTAAACGTAACAAATTCAAACTACAAGGACCAACACGTAATTTACTAAACTATTGGGGTCAAAATGTAATTTAAAGAAAGTAAGAGTCACCAACATCATTTTAAGTAAGTACAAGGGTGTCCAACACAATTTCATGACTTTAGGGTCCTTAGTGTAATTTACGAACACTGGGGGTCTTTTTATAAATAATCATAATACAAGGACAAAAATGTAATTTTGCCACCGACAAGGGTAAGTATGTAAAATACTCAAGATTGGTTCCTCATAGCTTAACACGAAGATGATGTTATTAATGTAAATGCAATCATTTATCCATAACAAAAACCCAACTAGACAACAACATATTGAATGGACCAAGATATCAAAAAAATAAATTTTTGAAACTGGCCTGGCTTAACCTCGCGGACGCAAGGTCCAACCTCGCGGACGCAAGGCCGCACCTGGTTCCAGGGTACTGAGCAGCATTTTTCTTAAAACTTGTTTTGATGCATGAGGCTATTTCTTCCCAACTTTAAACATTCCAAACATTAACTAAAGACTAAAATATACTTAAGGAAGGTGGATAAAAGTTAATCTACCTCTCCTCCGAAGTAAAAAGCATGAAAATGGGATTTTTGGCGAAAAAACAAAAATGGAGAAGATGACCGGAGAGTAGGCCACGGGGTGGCGTTGAGGTGAATGTTTGGAGCTTTGATGATGTATGAGAAGATGGGAGAAGGTCTACAATTCAGATTCGTAGTGTGGTGTGGTGTGTGTGTGAAACCCACTTTCTCTCTCTCTCTCTAGAACTCCATAGCCAAAGCTTGAGGTTTCCTCTCTCTCTTTTGCTAGTTTCTGGAAAATGGAGATGTGTGGGAGTGTAAGGGGGTGAGTGGCCGGACTTGAGCCTTTAAGGGGGTGGAGATGGAGTATTTTGGTTGGATTGGAGTGTAAATGGGAGAACCCCATGTGGGGAGGTGAGGGAGTGATGGAGTGAGGTGATGGGGGGCAGAGAGAGGGTGAGGGAGGTCTGATTTTTCAGTAGGAGAGGGTGGAG